>JABUQX010081700.1:40000-42500 GCA_015478945.1 Trachelipus rathkii
AGGTTCCCTGGTGTAATTCCTTTGAAGGTGAATGAGATGTCAATGTGCACTTTCGGCCATGGAACTTATCAAAGTCTAACATATCCAAATTCTTCATCTTCAGTAGGTTTATTTGCTGAAAAGCCACCATCGTCACTATCAGTGCTGTTGCCAGGGGTTGCAGATAAGGCGGCTTCCACTTCTCTGTCTCTCTCTCTCTCTCTTTTTTTTTTTTTTTTTTTTTTTTTTTTTTTTTTTTTTTTTTTTTTTTGTCAAGCGAGCAAGCTCCTCGGTTATGCTATTTTAATGCATCTAGAAGTTGGTTCACCGTCGGACAGGTTTTGCCATTCTTGTGGGGTTTCAGCTAGCTAAAGGAATTCCTTATTAGAACCGTTTTATTTATTTTTTTTTTAGCAGTTGTCACCGCCGCTCCGACGGGCAGAACCCTAATTCAAGGAGTGGGTGTTGAACCGCCTCAAAAATCCAATCTAACGCAAATTACGGCACGATTGAGCAAACAGACGCAGGCTTTTAAAGTGAGGGAAATTAAATTGAGTAGAAAACACAGATGATGGAAGTCACGAACAGAGGTGGCAGGGAAAGAAAGAAGCACCGCAGCTAACCAGTCTGGAGTTACTAACATCACAAAACTCATGTGCTGACACAGCACTTGTGCTCTGAGGGCGGTCTTAAAGGTGGTGGTTACGCGGTGGATAGTTCCCTCGGCACTAGCTGCTACAGTACCTATAGAAAAGGGATAAAGCACAACATCTTGCCGCAAATATAAAGGGTCAAGTGAACTAGAAGGTACAGGAACATTTTATAAGTCTTTTGGCCTTTGACTCGACCCTATCCAAAAGCCGGATGAAACCAGAGCCCCGCCCCCCACAGATATGAGACGCAGGACTCCCATTACAAGTGGCCGGATGAAGACTTTGTATAGGTTGGAGTACTGAGAAGAGGAAAAAAAGTCTCGCACTCTAAACAGAACTCCCACTTCTTTGAGGCGCCTAGCAACAACTGTGATTTGAGGTTTTAAAAACATTTTATTTTGTTTATGTTAAGGCCAATAAGGATGTTTATGTTGTCAACAGGAGAGACGAGGATCCGTCGAAAGAGATAGAAAAGTTAAGTGTTTTAGAGAGAGAGAGGGAGATATGTAGAAGTTGGGTTTTTTAAAGAATTAAATTTCCACAAGCTTGAGACGACCCAACCCTAAAATTCTATCCAGATCAGCGAGATAGAAATAGCAAGATTAAGACGAGATGCAATTCTAGAAGTAAAAGAGGGAGCAGAATTGATATGAGTTGAAAATGAAGGGTCCAAGTCATCGACGATAATTGAGTGGATAGAGTTAGATTTGCAGGTGAGAAGATCATTGATGAAAAGCAGGAATAAGTAGGAGATAAAATAACGAACCCTGAGGAACACCACCATTGACAGAAAAGAAGAAGTCGCCCCATCAACAAGAGCCGACACGATATTGGGCGATTTGAAAGAAAGCTAGACATAAGTAAGCAAAGAGAAAGAGAAAGAGGAAACCCAAAGGAGGGGAGCTTAGAGAGCAGGGACGCGTGCCATATCCCGGTCAACCATGCTTTGGAATATGTCAAGCCGCCACCACACAAGTCTTCCCGTAGTTCCTAAGAGCGGAAAACCATAAATATGTTAAATAGGAAAGTATATCGCCAGTAGATCTCGAGCACCGAAAGTCGTACTAGTAATCAGAAAGAAGGGAAAGAGATTCCAGATGATCTAAGAAGTGAGAGTTGAGACGGGTTTCAAAGATCTTAGAAAGAATACAAGTGAGAGCTATAGGGCGATAGTTAGAAGGATCAGAGCAGCATCATTTTTTCGGAATAGGAAAGTGCTAGTATTGAGGCATAGAGAATATAGTTGAACGAGGGGTGGGGTCAGCACGGAAGCACACTTCCTCAAAACTCTGGAGAGGAATGCCATCCGGGCCACCCGCCTTCCTAACGTTCATAGATTTCAGGAGCTCATGCACCCGATCAAATGAAATGACAGGTAAAGGCATAGGACACCTGAGAGGAGGAAGAGGAATACCAGAATCGTCCAGTGTTGAATTAGAGGAAAATAGGAGGCCAAAGAGATGATTGGCCTTTTCAGTTGGAGTATTAACAACAGAATCATCAGAGCGAATAAGAGGAGGAACGGATGATTTACAGAAGTTGTTAGAGATGTTTTTGGCAAGAGGCCAGAGAGATTTGTCAGTAGAACCAAGGAGGTCAGCGCATTTTCGTTTAATGAAAGTCCGCTTTGCTCGTCGAAGAGTATCCCTGCAACGATTTTTAGCTGAATGAAAATTGGCAAGAGTGATAGGAGAACGAGAATTTTTCCACACCCGATAAGCATTGTCTCTAGCCTGAATGGCCAGGGAACAAGCACGATCGAACCATGGATTTTGAGGAGGAAAAGATTTAGTCCAAGAAGGAATGAACCTGCTCATCCCATTAACAATTACAGTTCCCACTTTATCGGCAGAATCTGAAGCGTCTTA
>JABUQX010081700.1:50000-56558 GCA_015478945.1 Trachelipus rathkii
GTTGACACTAACTTCACACCATACTAGGATTAAATTTATTTCACCCAATAGAATTTTTTACATTTTTATTTAATAAAACCTACTTAAAACAAGAAAAGTATCAAGATCAAAATTAAAATAAGAAAGTTATCAAACAAAACTATCGTTTTCTGTAAGTTCTATAATTTAAAGGATAACTTATATATATATATATATATATATATATATATATATATATATATATATATATATATATACTCACACAATAACATAATAAATATATATATATATATTATATATATATATATATATATTATATATATATATGATATATATATATATAATATTTCACAGAAAAAAATATATATGAATGCATAATTATATGAAGAAAGAATAAAAAGAGGGATTTTTCAAAAATAGTCGATTTTAAAATTTTTACTATAAAAAACTTTACAACTATTTATAGGGGGTATTATTAATCATTAAAATCTATTAAAAAAAAAATCCTCTTTATAGCTGATCTTCTTTCCTCTTCTGTGATACAACCATTACCAGTTGATGTATTAGTGGAAGTTGAGCTAGCAAGACACCCAATCTGTAAGGATGGGATCTTATAAGCTCCTATTTTATTTTTATTTTCTATTATTTATTATTATTATTATTATTATTATTATTATTATTATTATTATTATTATTATTATTATTATTATTATTATTATTATTATTATTATTATTATTAAATTTTCTTCATTCAGTAGCCTATATCAAAATATGAAATTTGACTTTTTACTTTAAACTGAATTTTATTTTTTAATTTAATTTTGAATAGTCAACTCTACAGTAATGATTCACTTTAAATTTAAAGATTTAGGTTAGCTTCTCTATTGAATTCTACCATATAAAGTATGGTGGGCAAGAACTAAAATCAAACTATCAGCTATACAGAATGAGCTTAGTTGTTGATGCTTACCCTATTTAGGAAAAGAAGTTCCTCCAATTAATAAATCTCTCCTCATCTGGGGGTGAAAGGCCTCTTCTAATGATTTAGCTTATGGTGCTAACTTCTTCAGGTCTAGGTATGGTAGCCTAGGCCACTTATTGAAATGGTTATGTAAAATAAAAAATATAAACATTAGTTATTTGTTATTATTATTTTCTTTTTATTCTTTGGCCATTTGAAGTATTGTACTTGATTATTAAATCCTTTTTTATTTTATTTTTTTTTTATTCTTTGGCCATTTGAAGTATTGTACTTGATTATTAAATCCTTTTTTTTATTATTATTATGCCAGTTGTGGCAGAACTAGAAACATAGTTCTAGCTCCAGAGAAATGTATTTTAGGTCTGCACCTTTTTTCCCATTGCTCAATGTTGCAAGAAATTAGGGTTGGCTTTTTTTTGCCCGTCATCAAAAAATCAAAAGTCATAACAATAGAATCTTTGATGTCATGGCAAATTCCATATACATTTTAGGGTGCATTCAAACCAGCTCATGGTGTATTTTAGTTAATTTTTTTTTTTATTAAAAAATTTATTTTTATTATTCAAATAAGGATTCAAAAAATCAAACTTCACACTTTCTTACAGAGGTTACTATAATAAATTATTATAATATATATTATTATAATATATATATATATAATTATGATATATATATTATATATATATATATATATATATATATATATATATATATATATATATAATATATATATATATATATATATATATTATATATATCGGGTTACTATAAAAATAAAATCAATATATTGTAAGGTACATAATATACATTATACAATGTATATTTTTTAACACTGGGAGGAGGCCAAAATTAAATTCTATTAAGAATTTAATTTTGATGAATATGTAAACTAAATTTGGAAACCAAATTTATTTTACATTGTTTTTATTCAAATAAATATCATGTCCCTGTTAAACAAGGACACAGATATTTATTTGACTATTATATAGTTGGAGATGTTAAAGTTGCCCTTGATTTATGAGCTTTTTATGTAGCTCTCTACATTGAACTGCAGCTTTCCTTTTTACTCTTACAGAAGCATCATTGTTCTTATCATTAGGGGTGGAAACTGTTTCTGGCAGATTTTCTTGAAATTTGGTATGTTTTTTTATTAATAATATAATATCTGATGTGTGTCGGGTTATAATTTCTTGGTTAGGTTTTTTAATTTTTACAGAAACAGTTTCTCCTAAACTATTATTTTCAATATCTTGTACTGTCCCCATACTGTAAAAGTATGGTTTACAAAATTTTTCTTTAATGGCAACAACATCTCCAACTCCCAGTGAAGTGTGTGTGTTTTTTTTTATATTTATCTTGCTGGTTAGTGGCAAGATATTGTAGGTTTGCTAAGAATTCATCATAGTACAAATCATTCAAATTAGATTTCACTTTTCTGTATTTTTGAAAAGTCAAATATAACTGATCCTGATCAGGTTCACAAGGAGACCAATCAGGATCATCTGAATGATCTACACCATCATGAAATAAATGAGAAGAAACAACCAGAGCTGGAACCTCATATCCTTTCAGCAATATCTCCGGTGTTATTGCAAATGGGATATTTAGATCCACCTCAGGGTTTCTCAATATTGACTTAAATGCTACTGGCCTTTTATTTATAAGCATGTTTGCTTCCCTAACTAATAAAGAAAACTCATCCTGCTCTAATATATTTTTTCCTATAGCACTATAGATAATGTTTTTAACTTGTTTGACTAAAGATTCAACTAAACCTCCTAGAAAACTAGCTTTACCAGGGTATGGTGAAAATTCTAGAATTTTTATGTTATGGAGTGTTAAATAATTTTTTACCTCTATGTCATTAATAAAATTTTTAATAATTTGCACTGAGCTTACTATACTACTTCCCTGGTCACTAACTATAAGTTGTGGGAATCCAAAGTCAAACACATGAAATTGAAAAGCAGAAATAAAGCATTTATTATCTACATTTTTACATAGAACAAGGTTTACAGCTCTAGTGTATGTGCAAGTTATAATTAATATGTAAATCTTCTCTACTACATTAT
The DNA here is from genome assembly GCA_015478945.1 of Trachelipus rathkii. Taxonomy (NCBI): domain Eukaryota; kingdom Metazoa; phylum Arthropoda; class Malacostraca; order Isopoda; family Trachelipodidae; genus Trachelipus; species Trachelipus rathkii. Next base: position 53,034 of record JABUQX010081700.1, read on the forward strand.
TTATTTTTATATTAAAAGGTCCTATGTGGTCAAGAAATATTTCTCTAAATGGAATTTGAGATGGATTTATTCTATAATCTTTGTAATGGTTCTGATTAATTTTTATGGTTCTGCCATACATTAATTTACATTTGATGCAGTCTTTAATGTTTTTCTTAATTACTGAATATGCTGTTGGAATATAAAACTCCTTTCTTATTATAGCTAGAAGTTTATATACACCTGCATGTTTCATTTTTACATGTAATTCTTTAATTATTATGTCTGTTAAAGAGTGATTTTTATGCAGCAAAATTGGATTTTTTTGATTAAAATCAGCATCTAAGTTTGCAAATTTACTCTTTACTCTAATTATATTGTTTTTATCAAGAAAAAGATTGAGTTGTGTGACCAAATTTGTTTCTTTATTATTTTTTGGGTTTATTAAATACTGATATGTTTCTGAAAAATTTTCTTGTTGATATTGCTTAAAAATGACATTACAACTTTCTTCATATAAGCATATTGCATTAGGGTCACAATTGGAAAACAAAGTGGGGTTTTTCTCATGTACTTTAAGTTTTAAATTATGAATAAATTTTCTTACAAAGTGTGAAACCTTAAATAGTTTATTCAAAGAAGAAAACCTATCTAATTTAAATAAGGGTACAAAAGAAAAAGTTTGAATATTATAAATATTAAAATCTGTATTATTATTATTATATAAGGGATTTGGAACAGTGACTTTTAACCTTTCATTATTGTTGTTTAATATAGGTCCATTTAAATAAAGTGAATTTTTTAATAAAACCTTATATGAAACACATCGAGTAACATAATCACTAGGATTCTGAGATCCTTCACAATGATGAAAAGTTATCGGGTGTTTTTCACATGCAGTTTCAATAAAATTCAGCTGATTATTTATAATGGTCCCTTTTCTTTCTATTTTGTTTAATTTTTGAACTTTATTTATAATCCAATTCAATGTTACCATTGAATCAGTATATAAATGTAATTTATTTATTTTTAAAGGTGTGAAAGTATTAGTTAAATTGTCAAACATTTCTATTAGACATTGTACTCCAAATTTTACCGCAAATAGCTCTAGAACTGGAATAGATCTGTTAGTATTTTTGTTTGAAATTAATTTATTTTTTGCACATAAAAAATGCAGCTCACTACTATCTTTATTTTGTAAATATAAGACACTACCATAAATGTCTTTACTAGCATCAGTAAATGCTATAATATTATATGAAGAAGCATAATCCCCAATAAATCTTTTTAATTCAGGTTTTTTGCTTTTATTATATTGTGAGCAAATATTTTTATATTCTTTTAGTAAATTACTATTTAGTTTTGTGTCCCATGTTATATCTTTGTTATTTTGCAGTTTATGTAAAAATAATTTAGCTCTATTCTTCCCAGGAAGCCCAATATTTAGTGGGTCAAATAGACCATTTATAGTAGATAAAATAGATCTCAAAGTGTTTGCTTTGGGGTCCATTTCATTATTTTTATTATATAAGGTATCATTATGAGTATTCCACATCATTCCCAATAGTTTTACGTGATTATTTATAGGCTCATCTACATTAGTGTTATTGTCTAACTCACTATAATTTAATTTTTTAAACTCTGGTGAATTACTATGAAATTGTTGCAAATTGAACCCATAATTGTTAAATATTACATGAGACCTATGATAAGCAAGAATAATTTCACTTTCAGAAGATGAAGAATAACCTAAGTTATCCATATAAGACAGGTTATACAAAATCCTCCTAAGTTCATATTCAAACTCATCACAAGTATGAACATGCAATATTAATATTATGTAAAGTGCTATCATGAGAATGGAAGGGCTACATCTAATACCAAACGGAAGTCGCATTAATTTATAAGAAATGACACTAAAATCATTTTCTTTTATATTTTTGAACCACAAAAAATGGAATTTTTCTGTATCCTTCAAAGGCAATTTAATCTGGTGATAGGCTCTCTCCAAGTCGAATACCAACAGATACTTATTAAACCTTAGTAGTGTTAATGCAATATCCAATCTATTATTTAAATTAGGTCCTGGCAAGCTAACATTATTATGTGATAAATTAGTTGGTTGAGTTTTATCACATAGGTTCGACAAATATACAATTCGGCATTTTGTCGTTTCTACATGATCTCTAAAAACTGCATTATGAGCTAAAAATGAAACTTTGTTATTATTTTTTACTGTATTTATTTCAACAGGTTGAATGATACCTTGGTTAAGTTGGTCAAATATGACATTATTATACGCTTCTAATTTTAGAGGCTCTTTTTTATATTTTTTAAGTATTGATTTCAATACAGAATTAGCCAAATAAAAATTATTTGGCAAAAATTTTATTAATTTATTATTCCATAAACAAGGCATTATCAATCGACCTGTCTCCATATCTACATGTGTATTTGTAATTAAGTATTTTATAAGTTCCATATCTAACTCTGAGAATTTTTTAGGACATTCAAAACTATCATAATTTAATAAATCTTTTAAATTTTTATTTACTAGATCATCATCCAATTCTATGCTAGTATTATTATTTTGAGCTAGAGATGAGATAGAGTAATCCATTTCTAGTCATTCCATCTTATTTTCTATTTTGACATTTTTTGCGAGCAAATCAGCCTGTTCTGTAAATTTCTTTATATACTTTAAATATGGCAAATTTTTTATCTTAATTTATTTAAGTCCCCAGCTAATAAGATTCCTAAAGAAGTGTAATATAACAATGAACTGTTGTTTGTTAAACCAAATGAACATGCATTTATTGGTATTATGTGGGCTCCATTCACACCTAATAGTATATGGATTTCCCTATTATTCTTATTTCTTAAGTGCTTATCAGCTAAAGGTATTTTATGTTCCTCAAATGCCTTTACAATTTGAGGGGAAGGTATATTCACTCTGGTTTGTATTGAAGGGACTACAGCTGCAACAATACTGTTATTTTTATTATTTATTTTTATATCAATTTCTATAATAGAAGTTTTGTAATATTTGCTTTCATTGAAACCCTTTACATTAAGCATTATTTCAGACTGTACAACTTTATATTTAATTTTTTGTGCTACTGTTTGAGATATAAAATTTATTTCAGACCCAGAATCATATAAAACCCGCAAGTCTTGGTTGTTATTGTTTTTATTTATACAAGTGGTGGTGAAGGTAGGAAGAGTTATATTTTGACTGCTTGTTACATTTAAGGAACTTAATAATAAACAATTTGCTACTTGTTCTGAAGAAGGATTTTCTACAGGAGTAACATTTAATTCCACAACATTGGTTGATGTTTCTGCTTGTGCATTATTTTTATTTTTATTGTTTTTTGGTTTTTGAGTTGGATTAGGTCCACTTTGTTTTTTAATACATAAAAATGCGGAGTGCCATGAATTACAATTTCTACATTTCGCATTAAATTTAAACCTACAGTTTTCAATTTTATGATTTAAGTACCCACATTTAATACAACCTCCCAATTCTTTAATTTTTTGCAATTT
>JABUQX010081701.1:5000-10000 GCA_015478945.1 Trachelipus rathkii
ATTTCACCCTAGGTCAGATTACCGCGAACTTCTAGAATTAACAATTCTTTATATAGGAGGTACGCTTGAACATGGTTTCTCATTCCGGCAGCCTAGTGCGCTGCATTGAGCCAGATGGATGGCACGCGTAATTTACAGCATTAAAATTGTACTATTTAGGGGCAATTAAAGTTACGTAAAAGAGAAGAGGGTGCAATGAAAAGATTTGTCAAGTTTGCTGTCCGTTATTATGTTCCTAATTGGTTTTCAGCTCCTTCTGCTTCTTGTACGCCAAGAGTAGATTTAAAATACTTGAAACAACTTGAATCTGATGATGATTCAGATCTTGCACTAGTAGCAAGGCGTGCTCTCAGTCGCCATTTATGGTATTTAAGCGAGGAGCTCGTATCACTTGCTCATTTTGATAATAATATATCCACAAAGTTGAAATGCAAAATGGTTGAGGCATTGCAGAAGCCAGGTTTACATACATCAAGTAAACGATACGTATTAAATGATAACGAAAAAGTAAATGATAAAAAACTGAAAAAATAGGGGGGGGAAAAAAATAAAAAACCCCCCCCAAAGCATATGTTGTGCCTATTTATAAGAAAGGTAATAAGGAACATTTGGGATATTATAGACCAGTTATCTTAACATCTCTGGTTGTAAAAGTTTTGGAAAAGTTACTGTAAGGTCATATAGAAAAATATTTGGAAGATAACAAGATATTGTATGACTACCATCATGGTTTTAGAAAGGGTTCTTCATGTCAGACAAACCTTTTAAAATTTATGGAATACATTACTGACTGCATTGACGGAGGAGATCCAGTTGATATTATATATTTAGACTTCAGCAAAGCTTTTGATAGTGTTCCCCACATAAGGCTGATGAAAAAGTTATTGCAATGTGGTATAGGTGGAGTGGTACATGGTTGGATTAAAGGGTGGTTGTGGAATAGAAAACAGTGTGTACAACTAAATGCCAATAAGTCATCCATGGGAAATAGTGAGAGTGGTGCCCCACAGAATCAGTATACAATTTTGTACATTATAAAAGTTCTGTAATATATATATATATATATATATATATATTATATAATATAGTAATATATATATATATATATATATATATATATATATATATATATATATATATATATATATATATATAAATTTAGGCCCTTATACTGGTTACTTTATAAAAAATATTATCACTTTACACAATTTTTATTCACTAAAATAAAAACTTAATAAACATTTTCTTACAATTAAACTTTATTTATTTTCAAACTTTTATAATAGATAAATTTAACATTTTTTTCTAAATGTAATACTACGAGCTTTCGCCTCTATGTCGGGAGGCCTCTTCAGGTGATGGATCTATCGAGAGCAAGAAACAGAAGAATCAAAAAATTAGACTGACTATGAATTTTGGAATTGGTTGGTTTCTGTTATTATTTTTTTGTAAAAGTACGTGTCTTTCATTAAACTGATTTGTATCGGGTCCATCTTCGCTTCGCCCTGTTGTTTGTTAAAATTATTCCAATTTCTAATGCAGAATGATTCAATTTGCTTTCTTAAACTAATATCTGAAGTGTTGAAAATTTGATTTGTATTATTTATATTGATGGAATGGTTATAGTTGGTTCTATGAGAAGTAAGAGCAGAGTTTAAGTTGTCGGTCCTAAGATCATATTTATGCTGATTTATCCGTCTTGTAAAATCGTTTGTTTCGCCGAAATACGCCAGGTTGCAGTCTCTGCATATATGCTCCCCCCCTAGTTGTCTAGTATACAATTTATAAATGCAGAACAACTATGGTCCATATTAGACAAGGAATTCCATTGAATGCCAGGACAATTAAAATTACCCATTATGACTATACCTTTTTCTTTATTGTGACATGCTGTCTCGATTTCTTTCACCATTTCCACGTCTATTTCTTGACTCTGGCCAGGAGGTTTATAAAATGACCCTATTTTGTTTGATTTATTGTACATATAAGGATGTCTACCCACACAGATTCAATATCACGATTAGTTTTAATTTCAATCATTAACACAGATTGAATATTACTTTTAACATAAAGCGCCACACCACCACCCTTCTTTCCTTTACGCTGGTATAAATAAAGTGAATATCCGTCTACTTCATATTCCTGAAAGGACTCTCCATACAATTCTTCATTAACCCAAGCTTCCGTCATGCAAATAATGTCTAGATTGAGTAGATTCTCCTTTATGGTATAATTAATTAATCAGCTCATCTTTTTTATTTCTAAGGCGATGAGCATTTGTGTAGAAGCATTTGATATTAGAAATGCTGTTAATTGACTATTTTTTGTATTGGAAATAATTTTTTCCTTCTATTCTTCTCAAATACTAATAGTTTTCTTATAAGAAATGTTTTTACGATATATATATATATATATATATTATATATATATATATATATTATATATTATATATATATATATATATATTATATATATATATATATATAGATATAACGGTATATATATATATAATATATAATATATATATATTTATATTATATATATAAATATATTATATATATAATATATATATATATATATATATAATATATATATATATCATATATATATATATATATATACTGTGTATTTAAGATATATTATAAGGAGGAAAAATTTAATATAAACTTGTATATATATATAAATATATATATTTTAATATATATATATATATATATATATATATATATATATTAATATATATATATATATATATATATATATATATATAATAATATATAGTATATATATTATATAGATATTATATTATATATATATATATATATATATATATATATAATATATATATATATATACAAAAGGTGGCATTAACGCGTTAAAGCGTTAATCCGTTAATTAACTCGTTAATTTGTCGTTACTTTTAACGTTTTCGTTAATTTCGAAAACAAGTAACGGACTATTAACGAGTTAAAATTTTTCCCCACATCCGTTAATCGTTACATTAATTTACGAGTTTTATAAAATATTTTTTTATCAGATTTTAAATTGTATTAGATTCGATTTCGATAACAAACTTTTTTTTTCCAAAATTTCCTAAACGCTCCTCACAATGGCTCAAAATGTATTTATTCTTACACGGTTATTATCCCGTTTAGAAATGTTGACGTTTTCTTTTGCTGTATTCTCATTTCTTTTTGGTTCGCTGAAGAAAAAATAGATAGTGACTGTTGCCCGTTCAATGAGTCAATAGTCATTAACTTCTTTCGTTAGTTACTTGAACTTGCTTCTTTGGGGACTAGTGAAAAATATAAGAACTAGGCCTATAAGCGTTGTAAAATTTATAAAAAAAATATACATATTTGTATTAAATTCTAAGTTGCACATATCCCTATTATTTTTACAATAATATACTACTCGGGTGTCCGTAAAAGAATGTCCCAGTTTTCAATGCTTTATTATAACAGCGTAATATACAATATCAACAGCATATCATACATCAAAGTGAAGGTCATTGAACAGAGTTTTTCCTACATATGTTCAATATGTGCCCCCTTCGTTATAGGGGATACATTAAGCCGATAATCCAATTTCTCCCAAACATTGTTTAACAGATCCGGAGTAATGGAAGGAACGGCATGTTCAATTCTGCGTTTCAACTCTGCGTATAATTGGGCAGCCCCATAGGAAGAAATTGCATGGCGTTAAGTCCGGGGACCGGGGGGTCCAGATATATAGAGCTCTGTCGTCTGGACCATTATGACCAACCCAACGATCTGGAGTAAGTCGTTCAACCACGCTCGCACTATTTGACTCCAATGTGGAGGGGCTCCATCTTGCTGCCGTATAAAGTTTACCGCTTCATCCTCTAAAAATTGTGGAAAGAGCCATTGTTGTAACATATCGAGATAGGCAACCCCTGTTACGGTTGCTTCTGCGAAAAAGAAAGGTCCGTAGACCTGGCGTCGGGATATGGCGCAGAAAAAGTTAACCTTTGGGAAATCACGTTCGTGTTCTACAAGTTCATGCGGATTTTCAGACCCCAGATACGAAAATTATGGGCATTCACCTTACCCCTGAGATGAAAGGTGGACTCATCGCAAACACTACACGATCTAGAAGGTCATCGTCTCGACCTAGCACTGCACAGCAAGGGTAAACCGATAGAGCATAGTCGTCGGGGCTTTAAAGCATGTACAAACTGCAACCGTATGCACGCATGTGTAAACGTTTCCTTAACACCTTCCACACCGTCGTTTGCATCTTTCAGTTCGTGACTTGCTCTCCGAACGGATTTCTTAGGACTATGAAGGGAACGATGCCCTGATACGGTCACATCCTGTTACAGTCACTTTGGTCGTCCTGTACCTTTGCCTTACAAAGACATCCATTAAGTTGCAAATTGCCTATACCATCGGCGAATGTTTTTGCCACATGGAGGATCACATTGGAACCGTAAACGATACGCACGTTAAATCGTAATTACAGATTCACACTTAGCAAATTGTAGGACACAGAAAGCTTTACGCTCAGGACTCGCCATTGTCAGTATGTGGCGCACGCACTAGAGAAGACTACATCTGAATGCGCGCATGCGCGTATGTCGACCTATCAGGAACTCGTTCTGGCGCAAGTGCATATTCGAAACTATGCAACTTACTCTTTACTTTGATGTATGATTATGATATGGATATTTATATTATGCTGTTATAATAAAGCATTGAAACTGGGACATTCTTTTACGGACACCCGGTATTGAGTATTAATTAATAAGGTATTTACGCTTTGGAAGTATTCTATCGGCAAGCATGCAAACAGCATCTGCTGTATAGTGTCAAAGCCTAATTAATTGTCTGTAAACTTAATTATCATTATTAATATTGGTTAGGGATATTATTATTAATAAAGAAAAATTAACCAATAATATTACTATTCCTACATATTGTGAAGACGGTTAACGTTAACGATTAACGTTAAACTTCCGCTTACACTTCTTTACCGAT
>JABUQX010081701.1:12500-20000 GCA_015478945.1 Trachelipus rathkii
GCAGTAAAAGTAGAAGCTGTAGTAATGGTATAGGCAAGAATAGTAATAATAATAATCATTTAAAGTTAATTATAGTAGTGGTGGTAGTAGTAGTGGCTTGTCATTAGTGTGTTCCTATTTTTAATTATGCATCTGTTTGACATCGTTTCCGATATTATTTAGTAGTTTTTATCTTATTTTGGAAAGAAGCGCCCGTTACAGGCGCCTTCTGAGATACCGTTCCAGCTCTTAAGTTTTTTTTTTCTTTGTCATTATTATTTTTATTTTTATTATTATTTTTTTTTGCTTGGCAAGTTTTCTTTGTTTTAATGCAATTAAAAGTAATTTTCATATCCTGCTTAAAATTGCTTTATAATTAACTGCAGTTATTACCTGACTTAGTAATTGTACAAATATTGCTGGTTAATAATATATATAGTATTAGTAATATATATATATATATTTATATATATATATATATAATATATATATATATATATATACTATATATATATTATATATATATATATATATATATATATTATATAATATAATATATAATTATATATATGTAATATATATTTATATATCTTTGAATATTTATATATATATTTTTTATATAATACTATAATATATATATATATATATATATATATATATATATCTATATAGTTATATATATAATACCGTATATATATATATATATATATGTGATTATATTTTATAAATATTATGAATTATAATATATATATATATAGGTAGTATAGTGTTATATATATATAGTTATTATATATATATATATATGTTTATCTTGAATCCTTACTTTTATATATATATATTATTTATATAGTGGTTTATAGGGTAGTTATAGTATTAGTAGGTTATATTATATATAGTTTATTGTTATATATATATATTAGTGTATACTAGTAGTGTAGTGTGAGTGTTTATATATAATATTATAGGTATATATATATAGATAGTATTATAGTATATAATCGTTATGCTATATATGTGATATATATTAGGGTGAAAATTATCGTGTAGGAATCGCTTGTTATAGACAATAGCATGCAGTTGTCCTTAGAGTGGTAAAATGCATCTCTGGTAAGAGGCCTATTGCAAACCGTGTTGTCTTGCTATGATCACTTTTTGCAGTTAGGTGTGGTGGTCGTACTTCCTACTTACACTCTGTACATATTTGAAAGTCAAGTGTTTTGGTTCGCCTCTTTTCCTTCGCGGAGGAAAAGAATGCCAAACAAACAAGGGTTATGATTGGTGCCTGGGTCCTGAAGGGACGCCACCAAATCCTACCCGGGAGTCTTGTAGAGAACCTCTTAGCGTGAGGTCGCCCTACGATAGTTGTTAGATTTAACAAAAGGCCGGCAGGTCTATTTAGGATAGGGAATTAGTGCATTATCTTATTAGTTAGTCTGTGTAATTCATAATAGTGCTAACGTTGATATATGCCCATCTATTACTTATCCATTGTTTAATGAAAATCATCTTTGTATTGTTTATCTAACTATCACAATAAACCAACTACGAGGAAAGTGCTCTAATTAATCCCCCTTTTCTATGACTGTCGAAGTGATTTCGGCCTAGACGTCATTTTGGTAACCCCAGGAGCGACAGGGGGCAAAACCCCCTAATTGGAGTCAGATACATTTTGAAAAAAAAAAAAAAAAAAAAAAATCTTCCGTTACTTTCTCGTCAGTTCTGTGCCTTAAAAATAGTGATAGTTGGATAAAGTAAATAAATTATTTGAGTCAAAAATTAATAACGTGAAGAGAAAGTTTCTTATTAATCTCCTTTAAAATAAGAAAAAATAAAGTCGTTATTACTTCGAAAGCGAAAATTCAAATTCAAGCTCTCGATTTAGGCCTAAAAACAACGCCTAGTTGAGTGACTCAAAACTCAGTCGGTAACAACAAGACCATAGAAAAATGGTATCGACGAAGAAGCTGACTCTTAGGACTCAAACAAAGAAGTCCACAAAAAGAGGGAAGGACCAAACTCCCTCTCCCCAACGCCTTTCCCCCTCTCATAATGAGGGAACGCCATCTGGTTCTCGCTCAGAAACTGAGATGGAAGCGACGCCACCATCTTCGCGCCAAAAGGAGAGGACGCGGCGTCCTGATGCCGACTCACCGTTAAGAACATACAGTCATTTAACATCAAGTCAATTACCAACCTTTGACCCCTACGATGTTATAAATTGGTTAAGTGCTACCACAGCGATCTTCAAATTAAATCACATAGAAGACACCCATGAACGTGTTCGTTTGTTGGCTCCAATCTTGCCCACAAATTTAGTCTCCAAAATCACATTCCCTCTTCAAAACAACGCTTATCGTCTGCTATTACAAAACATAGAAGAAGTTTACCTTCCAGCCTTGAGAAATCGAATCCGCGATGTCTTTAAGCAGGGCATGAGACCCGACGAATTGCCCAGTGAATATCTCCATCGTGTAAAAGGAGTATTGGGGAATAAAAGCTTCGATGTGTTGGTAGAACACAACCCCAAATTTGCGATAGACCTCTTTTTAGAGCAGATGCCTCAAAATATTCAAATGTCAGTGTATTCTTTAGCTGAAGAAAATGACCTTGTAAGAATGGTCAAAGTTTCAGATGATCTTTATAAGAACTTTGTTCGAAAAGGAAGAAATTATCATCAACCCAACGAAGAACAGACTTGGGGCTCTGTAAATTCTGTGCGTAATAGAACAGACACAAGAGAAACAAACTCCGCCTACCCACCTCCCAGCGCGCGCAACCAAGAGCGCCAACATGAAACTGAGAGCAAAAGTGAAGGTCAAATCGCCACCCAGCTGGCCCACCTCACGAAGATTGTGACCGAGCTCGCACACGACTTTCAGCTGTTCATTAAAAACCAAACGAACTCAGCTGAGAGAGGAAATAGGACCCGCGACAAAAGTAGGTCACGCTACTCAGAATCAGATACGAATGGATACAGTAAAGCATTTAATAACGCTGTCAATCAATTATGTTTTTATCATGCTCGTTATCTCTACAAAGCCTACAAATGTGAAAGCAATGAGTGTCCTATGTATCCATTAATATATGGTAATAACCAGAAAAATGTCCCCTCGCCGTCGGAAAACTGTTAACGAGGCTGCGAAATTTACCATCTAATAGCAGCCGTGAAAACCCTACTCACAATAGAAAAGTGAGATTTAATAATACCATCCAAGTGATAAGTGACCCTATTACAAACTGTGATGTGATTAATGAAATAAACTTACTAAATAAAAGTGCTGAAGGATTAAATAAAAATTATATCAATCCTTATAACTCTATTAACCTTAAAAATAATAGTGAAATAAATACTACTACTACTACTACTACTACTACTACTACTACTACTACTACTACTACTAATAATAATAATAATAATAATAATAATAATAATAATAATAATAATAATACTAATAATAAGAATAATAATAATAACAATGAAAATAATGTTATCATTAAAAACAATATGAACAATATTGATCCAGAAATTGATCAAAATGTAGATACTACTACCAGCACTACCCAAACGGAAAATATAAATTCCATTAAAAATAACAATAAAATGAAAAAAATGAACAAAGAAATAAAAACTTTATCAATGAATCCTCTTCAATTTTCACAAATGTACAAGGAATGCATGATCCTTCTAGTTTAAAGAACTCTAGAAATTTAAATATGCAAAGTAGTAGTAGTCCACTAAATAAAAATGTATCAATAAATAAAAATATTATATCAAATAATACTGATGTTAAAGAAGGTCTCGAAACAAATGTTTCAAACGATTTTGGTAATGTACAAAATAATCATTTTATTACTACTGTCAATCCATCGCATGTGGGATACGTCTTTTTTAAATCAAATTTATTAAAGGGGGGGAGGGGTGTTATAGATAATACAAGTGAAAATGGAAGCAATGAAGCAAATATCCTGTCAGACCCAACTGATTTATGTGTTGATGACGAGCGCTGCTTATGCAGTAAGATAGTTACAGCCGCTGTTGAGGGAGACAAAAGGGTTTGCAAGATTGATAATTTGACCTTGTATATAGTCTATGACACACTAAATAAGATCGATTATATATTAGACTCAGGTTCTGTAAACAATATTTTATCTTGCAATGCTAATGACCATCAAAAAGCGCCAGTAGGACACCTACTTGCAGCTAACAACTCAAAAATTGCAGTTTATGGTATTAAAAATATTGAAATCGATCTGGGATTGGGACGTAGATATAGGGATACTTTTTATGTAGCTAATGTAAGTACCAACATTTTAGGATTAACTTTTTTAAAGAATTTTGAGATGGGCATTAATTTTAAAGAAGATTTATTATTAGATCAAGTTACGAATCAGACTTTAAATTTGAGTAGAAATATGAATTTTAATATTAATGAAGCTCCTATTTCTTCTTCAAATCTCTCTCTCTCTCCTCCTCCTGTGCATGTGCCTTCTAGTTCTTTAAATTTTAATGAGTTATTGTCGAAATATTCTGAGTTGTTTGTAAACCCTTATCTCCCCGAAAACCACCACATCAAATTGAAACAAGAAAAAAGGTGGAATGAAATTTTTGAAAAATATAAAAATAAAAATAAGAGAATGAGCACCGCATTAATAGCTGAGGACGGTCAAATAACTACGGACGAAGAAGCCGCCTATATTCCAGAGAGAGTATTAATAGAACTAGCCAACAATTATCCTTATAAAATAGACATAAAGGGACCCCCGATCTCCCTTAGGGCAAGAAGGGTCCCCCATAAACTTTATGCTCAAACAAAAGCAGAACTGGACAACCTCGTAGCTACAGGAGTCCTCCGCCGCAGCCATTCACCTTGGTCTTTTCCCATGAGTGTCCTCCAGAAAAGCGAAAATCGAGTCAGAATAATCTCCGATTTTAGAGAATTGAACAAAAGAGCCGAGATAGGAGTCTATGGACTTCCGCACCTACAAGATGCAATATCAAACCTGCAGGGGAGCCGTCTTTTCACCAAACTTGACGTGACGCAGGCATTTTACTCGGTGCCATTAGCCCCGGACTCACAAAAGTACTTCACCATTACTTCCAATATCGGGTCTTTCACCTACAGGAATCTTCCCATGGGCTATGTGTCGTCTCCTTTTATCTTTCAATCTTACATTGATACCGTCCTACAAGGCCTACCGAATACTCAGGCCTATATGGATGACGTTTTGATTCACACAAAGACCGAAGAAGAGCACAAAATCCTCCTAGAGAAGGTATTGAAAAGATTAAGTTATCTGCATATAAGTTTAAATCCCACAAAATGCCAAGTGGCCCAAAAAGAGATTGAATACTTGGGATATACGGTAAATGAAAATGGTATCCGACCTAATCATGAGAAAATTGGGGATATATTAAATACCCCAAAACCCAGGACCATTAAAGAATTAAGATCTTTCCTAGGCCGCGTGAGCTTCTACCGCAGCAGCGTCCCGTTATTTTCTGAAATAACAGCGCCCCTAAATCTCTTTTTAAAAGGAAAACCCTATTCCAACCGCCGCGTCTGTTGGAATTCAACTGCAGATAAAGCTTTCAAAAACATTAAAAATGCTGTTGAAAATGCTTCTGTACTTGCTTATCCGGGCACCTCTTCCACTTACAAAATTATCGTACATACCACAAATGTATCTACAGCTGCAGTTATTTTATCCACTACTGACGCAGACGAGCATCCAATTGCCTTTTTTAGTTCAATTCTCTCTCCTACAGAGAGGAATTATGACGAAGCAAATCGACTGTTAGTCTGCTTAACAAAACTCTTCAAGAAGTATGGATATCTACTCACAAATAAAAATATTAATATAGAAACCAGCTGCAGAGAACTCATAAACAAATACAAAAGATCAAATGATGACAAAAACTATAATATTCGTGAAATTAGAAGTTTAAATTTATTAACTAGTTACAAAGTTTCTTTCAAAGTAATAACAAAAAAGAAAAATCCATTAGAAGAATACTTATTAATAAATGATATCAGTAATGATGAACCAAATAACGAAGAAAGTGAGACTACTGACGAAGTAAAAACAGCTGAGATCACACCCTCCCCTACGAATGCTGTGATTGGTCCTCGCCTCAGCAAACTGGCCAATGAGAACGGAGTTCCCATACTCAACGTGGAGTCCTGTCCGAATTTTACAACCGCGTATAAATATCAAGAACTTTCTCCGACACTCAAGACTCGGTATCATGAGGCCATAAAACTTAACCGCGCACGTGCCACGGCCGACATTCCAACAAAGGGTGAAAGTACAAACCTTTTAAATAACCACAATGTAAACAAAGAAAATTCCACACATAGTTCTCCTGAGAATAAAGGGACTTTAAAACCCAAAGGGTTGAGAATGAAAGAGAGAATAGAATTGGAAGAAAAAGAATTATTCAAAATAAGTGAAAAATCGCCAACTAAAAAAGTTAGATGAATATAAATGATATAACTTACTGAACACACGAATAAATTAAATTCAGCGGCTGTAATGAGCTCATATTGACTTAATAAAACGCTTCAGAAAAGAAGTAGACTATGCGGCAATTAGTAAAGACCAGTTAGAAGACGAATACATTAATTCATTACTTAAAAATAAAGAAAAAAGTTCATTAATCATAAAGAAACAACCCTTCTGGTTCAAAAAAAATGAAGTCTCTCTCTACGTTGATACCTCATTGAATTATGCTAGAGTCATTCTCCCCGATCAACATATAGACGATATTATACGGCTAACTCACTTTCAAGGACACCTCGGGATATCGCGCTGTCTTACCGCGATAAAAAGCGATTTTGTGTTTCGCAACATGCATAAGAGAGTTAAAGCGCTTGTGAGAAGTTGTCCGCAATGTCAAATAGGGAAAACAAGTCGTAGCATAAATCCTATTTACGGAAAATATAAAGAAGTTTCCTACAAGTTTCAAGATTTAAACTGTGATATATTGAAATTGCCTGTTTGTAGAGGATACAAGTATTTATTAACCCTCATTGATAGGTATTCTCATTATGTGTGGGCATTTCCCCTCAAGGACATCACCAAAGAAACCATTGTGAAAACATTGATTAACCAGCTAATTCCGATGTGTGGAGTTCCCAGCAACCTGATCACAGACAAGGGTGGAAATTTCACATCACATTTATTCGAAAGTGTATGTAAACTATTAGGAATAACTCATACAACTACCGCGAGCTACGCGCCCTTCTCGAACTCCAAGGTGGAGGTAACACATAAGATGATTCTAACCAGTTTAAGAACCATGCTAGCTGAGCCAGGCATGGAGAGTCAAGGGTGGTTAGACGTTTTACCATTCGTCTTATTCGCGCTTCGGCTTGCCCCCATCTCAGAATCGGGCATCTGCCCCAGCAAATTGATGTTCGGGCAAGATATAAACATTCCTGACGGATTGATAGACCCTTCACTCCCAGACGAACCTAAAACCTATGATAATTATATTGAAAAACTGGCAGGACTCATAGC
>JABUQX010081702.1:0-12337 GCA_015478945.1 Trachelipus rathkii
CGGGTTCTGGAATGCTGGAAAATGCTGGTTCCGCGTTATATACTACTAACGTGGTTTAAGTGTTCTAAATGGATTAAAGTTTTTTTGTTTTTTTTTTCATTCAAACAATCAACTTTGAATTCGAAGGTTAAGTAGAGGTAAATACCTTTCCTTAGCTTTCCAACTTTATATTCACTGCATGTATCATAATTAATTATCTCTAGCGTTTTTCATTTACTATATACTGTACATAACTTATTGGAATTCAAGAGCTTCAAATTGAAACAAATTCTTTGAAAATACTGTAGGTAAATGTTCCAAGATTGCTCATTCACTTTATTCAAGACTTCATTTTAGATTTAATATTTTAACCTATTCCTTCGCGGTTGTTTTTTTTATATAGATGCAATGAAAGATATTAAAATAAATAAATGATTTATTCACTCTTCTCCTCTTATTTTATATCACGACAATTTGAATTTAGAAATTTTAACCGCGAGACCACATAAAAAGATACCAGATTCGCAAGACATTCAGACGATCTTTCAGTTACTTAATTACATAGGAAATCAACACAATAAATTACTATTTCAACAGATTTACCTTTTCTGAAAATCTGAAAAGGATGTGAATGAGTTTGCATTTTTTAATTATTATAAATTTATATAATTTTTAATAACTTGAAATTTTAATTTAAGACTCCAGAAACCAAATCAAAAACTAAAAATAAAATATAGCAAATGAATATATGTATACATTAATTATAGTTATAGTTAAAGTTATAAATGAAGTTTGTAGTTGAAATCGTTGTCTTAAAAAAGAACGATTTCAATCATCATCCTCTAAACTACATATTTAGAAACTCTCTCTCTCTCTCTCTCTCTCTCTCTCTCTCTCTCTCTCTCTCTCTCTCTCTCTCTCTCTCTCTCTCTCTCTCTATCTATCTATCTATCTATCTATCTATCTATCTATCTATCTATCTATCTATCTATCTATCTATCTATCTATCTCTTCGATAATTTTTTTTTTACTTTTTGTTACAACTTCATAGGTAATTGAAAATTCAAATTTTTTTGTTAAAAACTGAAATTTGAATTTCCAGAAATAGCTGAAACTTTCAGGTATTAAAGACACAAGTAGGTTATTTAGCATTTGGTATCAAGTTAATATGAATTATAATTTTTTCACTTTGGTTTAAAAATTTTTTTTGAAGTGTATCTAATTTCCCCCCCAAAATTCATAAAACAACTACTTGGGGGAAATTTTGCTCCATACAAAATAAAACGTAGAAATATGTTTGAAGTTCCCTTTGTACAAATTTGAAACTCATTAAGTCAACATACAACACTCTCAGCTCTGAAACCATAATACTTAATTTATTTATTTACTATTTTAAATTTTTACTTTCCTACAAAATTGGATAAAAATTCAAATTAGAGAAAAGTCTCTAAATCTAGTGGAAATTAAAGTCTAATAAATAAATCTCAGATAAATTTCACCCCCAAATCAAATTGCTGCGTCAATCGAAATCAATGAGGTTATATGAAAATTTTTGAAATTAGAAATTTTTTTAATAAATTGATTTTATTTCTATTTCGAAATTGGAAATAATTTAAAGAGACTTTTCTTTAAACGATTGTTTCGTCAAAAATTGGACGAAAAATAAAATTTTTTACGAAATAGATAATGATCCTCGCTTATTAATAATAATTACATGTAAAACATCTTATCCAGACCAATTATCAGTGGGTTTGGACATGTATGCCTGTAGATAATGAGCAGTCAGAATTAACATTGACTTTGATGTCTAAAAAACAGATAGATTTATTAACCTAAGTTTCGTTAGTGAATTTTAAGCATGACAACTCTTGAATTCTATTGATGAACTGGAAGGTTGTATTGATAATCATACTTTTTAATGTTCCTAAAAAATAGTGAATTGTAAGTACCTCGACATAACGCATTATATAAGACGCAAAAATAAATAATTCGAGCGGTCTAAAGTTGTTTGTTTCACCGAAGGATTTTGAGTTATGTTCCCACATTAGAATTGGCATATTCAGTGCACAGTTCAGCAAAAGTCGGGATTCAACACAAGGTGGTGAGCAAGACACCAACCCATCGAAGATTATCATTCACTATCAATAATTTCTTAGATTTTAAAGAATATATAAGTTATATTCTTAAAAATGTAAAAACTGATAGTTTAGAGTAAATAATACACAAATGGTTAGAATAAATAAGAGTTTAGGATACATATGATTTGTTCTGATACTAGAGAATTCACTGGTAGGATGGGTAAGGTAATTATTTGTAGTGGATACCAAACTTGAATAACTGAGTATAATGAAATATTATGTCTATCGTATCAATGACGCAAGATACAATGTATATATATGAACAAAGATAATTCATAATAAAAGATAAATTTTGGTAATACGATAATATACTATTATAATAACAGGAGTATACAAAATTTTAAAAGAATTTGATAATTACAAAAAAAATTCTGTTTCAGCGCCATTGTATAATGAAATGAATTTGATGAAAGGAAATCTTAAAGGAATTGAGATGATTTATAATAAAGATTATGGTCGGATCAATGCTGTTTCAGATATTGGGCAATTTCGTGTGTAACCGTAATGCTCAGCAATCATGGAAGAGTATGGATTACTTTAATGAACAAGAGATACTTGCAAAGAGTTGTGAGTAAAATTAATATTATAGTATATAGTTATTTGTAGGAATAATATTCTTGTTTGTGATATCTTCATAATCATAAATAAATTAATAATTATATAATAAATAATGGTAATAACAATTTAAATCAAATACACGGCTGTAATAAATATAAATATTATATAATTCAATTATAAATTTAATATAAATTCTTAATTAATAGTTAAATTGTACTTAATATAATGATTAAACTATTGAGTTGTAAGTTTTAATAAAATAATAAAAGGATAACAATAATGTATAAATAAAACTAAATATAAATAAATTATCATACAATTTGGCCTCATATATATTACAGGTTGTTTTTGTATATATGATCCATTCGCTATATTGAGCTTATGTCAATATATAAAATTATAAAATCTTCCTAAAAATAAAATAAGGAAAACTAATTAAAGATTCTTTTAAATAATTAAGCAATTGGTTAATAATGAGAAATTATTTTAAGGAGTTTTAAGTAATTAATAAAGTTCGTTTTTTAAGTATTGAAGAGTGAATTATTTATTTATTTGAGAATAAATGATTTATTATTATTTTATTCACTCTCACTGCATCCTTCACTCTCACTCTCACTCACTCTCACTATTATATATGGGAGTTCAAAGCCTAATACAACTTTAGAGAGCTTGTTCTCACATTTTCTTTTTTCTATTAAATTAGCTGTTATTTAATTAAAATAAATATTTGCAATTTATAATTACGTTATACATTTGTTTTATCTCCCGAATAAAGGAGTATATTATTGTTTTGTCATGTGTTTGCGCTGCAATCTTTATTGATGTCTTATATCGAGTACTTTACCGTATAAGCATTTTGGAGAGAGCATTAGATTCATTGGATAAGTATGTTGATTAATATAATATATTTATTTTATATTACTCAAGCAAGCGAATAAAAAATTGATTGAATTATAACTCACAAAACCAAAATTATGTTTTATACTCTTTAAACTTTCTGTTAAAGACACATTAATCAGAGTCATTAGTTCGAAAATTTTATTGAATTTACTGAGATCTGCTTGATATAGTCGTGTTAGATCGAAAATTTTTTGAGTTTAAATGGTAGATCGAGTCGAAATTTTATGTTTAAGTTGGTAAGTCGAGGGATGATCTGAGAGTCGAAAAATCCAATTTGAAATTTATAAGGAGTCGTGACAAAGTTATCGGAAATTCGTAAAATAACACTTTATTATTTTCACGAATTCCGAGCAAGTTACCTGATATATAAATCTATATATCTTAGTGTGTATGTATTTATTACGAGTGTAGGTATGTACCAGTATTTATGGCCCGATATTATTATTGTCCTCTATTATGTTTGAACTAGACGATTAAAAATTTGTTGAAATTGTGGTATTTTATGATGTGTGTCCCTTATCTAACCAATTATTTTATTTTCAATTTTTC
The DNA here is from genome assembly GCA_015478945.1 of Trachelipus rathkii. NCBI lineage: Eukaryota > Metazoa > Arthropoda > Malacostraca > Isopoda > Trachelipodidae > Trachelipus > Trachelipus rathkii. Next base: position 4,125 of record JABUQX010081702.1, read on the forward strand.
ACAATTTAATTTTATAATTCTAAATTGTTGGAATTTAAAAAAATATATACGTAATTGAATAAAATTAACTACAAAAACAAAAATAATAAAATAAAATAAAAATAAATTAAAAAAATAAATATAAAAAATATATCTAATAGTTATTTATAATATTACAACTGTAAATTTTTCTAAATAATTTTTTTCTTCTTAGTCTCTGAGATATGAGCCTATTATGTGTGACCTTAAACTATCTCACTATTATCCCTTTAAATAACTCCACTTTATGATATATAATAATATTAATATAAACTAACATCATAGTATATTTCAACTATAACATGTAAATATAAGTTAATACTATGTATATTATCATATATATATATATATATATTAAATTACTTTTTGTTGTTTCCTTTCAGTCTCAGAGATAAGGCACTATGTGGCTTCTAACCATATCTCTATTTTTATATGCTTAATATTAATAATATTAAAATATAACTAATACATAGTATTATAATTATACCTCTACACAATATACATAATTATACTATAGTATTAATATAACCCTTTATATTTATTATTTTTTTTTATTTTCAGTCCCTGGTAAAAGATTTAGCTTCCAAGCTGTCTCAAATTTTATGTTACTTTATATAATATTTATGCGTTTTATTATACAGTAAGTTTATTATAATTACACCTATTAATATTAAATTTTAATAAAAACCAAAAAGAAGAGGAAATTAAATATAAGGAATTTATTTTCATCATATATATAATTATTAATTATTATTAATATATATTATATATTTATAATATATTAATATAGTATTATATATATTAATATAATATTAATATATATATATTAATTATATTATTATAATAATAAATATTAAATTATATATAATATAATAATTATTAATTAATATATTTAATATTATATATTTAATATAATATATATATATATATATATTAAATATACCTTTTAATATATTATACTTACTATATATACTATTACTCTCTCCACGCACTTAGTGTAGTTACCTGTTTTGTAAAGTTTACCTATTACTAATTAAATTGTTATACATTTTTGCTAAGTATATAGGTTGTATTTTATCCTATCACAGGCGCCATTATATTCAAATTCCTTTATAAACCATTCACAAATTCACCTCACGTTATAACTGACATTTGCTGAATGGTCTTCTGTGTCTTCTGCTAGATATGATATCTAGTCTTACTTAATTTTTATTCCTAATCGACATATTTACCTTGATTTGTGGAAATGAGAATTTCAAACATCTTAAATCTTAAACTTTTAATTTTAATTTTATTATATATCATTAAGTACCAATTAATAAAAGTAACAACTTAACAATAAAAAGAAGAGGGAGTACAGGTAAATTGAGAAAAGATAAAAAAGAAGGAATTAGTTACATTTATATTTTATCCTTTATTCCTCTACATAGAAATTATATCAATTATGTAAATTTCAAAATTAATTATTAACTTAATTTAATATTATTTATTTTAATCGTATTATTTAATTATTATTATTAATTATTATATTATTATTATTAATTATTACTTATTATTAATTATTATTATTATTTAATTTTATTATATTAAATATTATTATTAATATTAAAAGAGATTCAGAATTTTAAGTTCTGATGAATATTAAGAGTTATAATTACTTATGTTTCAATTGATGCATTAGACTTATACGTGAGATATCAAGTTAAGATGACTCCTTACCTTTATCAGAATAGCTCACAATCTTAATCTCCATATATAAAGGTGTGATTAAATAATGCTGAATGAAGGAAACGTACTAGAATTTCAAGCTGTCAAAAATGATGTAAATATACTCTGAACCGATTCTCTTTATCAGAGAGGTCACTCATATTACTACAATAATAGAGCTTATTCTCTAGTAGGAAAGCGCTACTATCAGGTGCCGGCAAAGTGAGAGATGTGAGCCTCAGGCATTAATTTGTATTCATATATACGAATCACTACGGATGTTAGGAAGCGAATATAAATTAATGTATAATGTCCTTATATATTGAGATAAAAACAGAAGTCTTTGTAAGTAATATTGTAATCAAATTAATTAATATCAATTATAGAGTGAGTGAGCGCATATTAATTTCTGAAATTAATCTTGGAATATCACCGACTTAAGATGAAGTATTAAGAAATAAAAGTAATTAAATATTAAGAAATTGTGTAGGATATAGATTGATTATCGAAAGTATATGATTATTAGTGGCGCAATAAAAATAATAAAAGAATGATGGAAAAAATATTATCAAAAGAGAGCCGGCAAGCACACTTTAAACTTGAAGAAATTGGATTGCTAGAATATTCCTAAATAATTAATAAATAGGAATAAAGTGTAAAAGTGATAAACTAAAAATAAGTATAAAAATATTCTAACTTTCTAATCTACAATTTCAACATTACTTAATCAGGTAATAATATAAATATATTCAAAGTTACACGCATATAAACCACGTTAATCAACGCTGCGATACCGTTTATGCATCCATACATATTTATTAAACTAATAAATTAACTTCTATTATTTATATTTTCTAATAATGGTAAGATATATATAATTATTTAATACATAAATATTTGTATATTTCTTATATATATAATATTAATTTCTCTAATAGAGTCTTTATGAATAAATATAGACTTAAGGAGGTGCTGTATTAATGAATATATTTTTTAGAAGTTAAATATAAGAAAGCAATAGCATCAGAATAGACTCAAAAGAATTGACTCATAACAGTTGTCTTCTATTCGGGTAGGTACATGAATTCTTACATGTTGTTTATTTTTTAATACTATTTTCCACTTACTATTTACCTGTACTCACCTAGAATACTTCATAATTCTATTTTAATTGTTGGTTTACATTTCTTACTATATGACACAATTAGAGTTTATGTAATTGATAGGGATTAAGACAAGTTATAATGAATGTCCACTGAGATTTTAGATGCCAATACTTTACGGTCATCAGGAAAGGACCACCATGAATATTCTAGTGAGAGACTTAATATTCAAAAAAGTAAATTTTGTTTAATCACATTTAATATTGTAAGTCAGACCAGAATTCCAAGGAAGACGTAGAGTAAAATAGCTTCATTAAAAAGACAAGTCCGGATAACTTTAATTATTTAATTACGAATAATTTACAAATATTAATAAGTAAAAATTAAAGAGCATAAACAAATTTATATAATATATTTAAATCTATTAATTCGAAATATTCACACAGCATAGTTCTCAGAATTTTATTAATCGTATATATAATTCTTTTAATTGAATTAATGTAGACATATAAAGTTGGCGTAGGCCTCATAGAGTGTATGATTATATTTAACGTGATTTTACAATATTTTAAAAGTCAATCTATTAATGAAATTCGCCTAGACATATCGCTACAGACCCAAAACATTACACATATCACACACATTCATATGCCACATAGACTCACACACACACTCACTATACACACACACACACACACGACACAGCACACACACACACACACAGACACAGACCAACGAATATATGACACACATACACATTCACAGACACAGACATCAAGTACCTAACACATGAACTACAATAGACCCACAACACAACACACTACACTACACAACACACACACTACACTATCCACACACATACTTCTGATTCCATTCTTCAGCTTATACTAACCTACATATAAATATTTAATTCCTCAGGTATATATTATTACACTATTCTATCTCAATTTCGTAAAGAAGTTCACTATTTTTTACATATGATTTGAAAATTATATAAAGTTCAGTATATTTATTCGACGATAGATCTTGCACTTTTTAGTTTGAAGGAAGATGATTTTATACTTACTTTTTATATTTATATTATGTTTAATATATTCACATTCATTCTAGTCACATTATTTCGCACAAAATAAATAGGAGAAATTATTATCACACTTATTATTGAAATTTGTTAAAGATTCGAGCATCAGTTATTAATGTTTTATAAACTTATCGCTGCTATTAGCACGTAATGAGCAGTTCACGAGTGATACAGGAAGTCCGCCCCTTAGAAATTATAATATTTTATAATAATATTTATATATATATATATTGTATACTTATATTTAATTATATCTTATTTATATTATATACTAATATATCACTTATTTTTTATTTATTATATTCACCTCTCGTGTTACTGTCAAATTGGTTATATTCATTATATATAATATACCTTATTATGCCTTTTATATTAATTACTACTTATATATACTAAATTATTAACTAATACCTTATACATATTATAATACTCTAAGTATATTAACTACTCGGAATATTTGATACGCCTTATAATTCAGGGTAATATACATTTATATCTATATACAGCCCCTTGATTAAATATCATATACTAATTTTATACATGATTAAGTCTATTTTCATATGCGTAGGGTGAGGCAGGGCGGAATCCCCTGCACTATCATTGTGAGTTAGAGAGGTCTGTGAGAGTATACTTTTTATCAACTTGGGTTAGGCTATTTATTGTATATCGTCTCATAATATATTTATTTTATAGTCAGTCACGACTAATGGTAGACCAGCTTGTGATTTACGCCTATATCCGTGCCCCGGCCCCCCGTAGGAAGGCTACTGCACCTAAACAAATCGTAATCCGTAAGTAAGGCTGAAAATAATTTATGAGAAGAAGTAGCATATCGGGACACTACGGGAAGTCTCCAGGAGCTCTGAAGAGCAGGTGATATCCGAGAGATTCTGGTGAGATCAGGAAGCGGACACCGCGCTGATGGCTAAGAGGCTGAGCTCCGAAAATTAAGTAAATTAATAGTTGTATAAATAATAACATAGCTTTGGTCTTTATATATGGTTTATTTGAGCAACCTACGTTAGATATATCATTCGATATGTATGGGTTATAAGATGTGTTCGAGATAAAGCGGAAAAGGTGGTCCCCGTTAAGATAAATAGTACTCGAAATGACAATAAGGTAGAAGTTGATAAGAGGAGTCAGGAGTCGGGGTCAGTTAGATATGGAAGGAATCTCGAGGAGATGTTGAGTTTTAGTAGTTCGGATGAGGATTTCAGAAGTCGGATAACTACAAATATATTAACTAAGCTATCAGTGACGCAACCGATGACTGGAGCGAATGCGGTACCGTAGTAGGTTAATAACTTAAAATATTATCGTTTAGTTACATATTGTATATCAAAAATATGAATGTTCTACCAAGTTATCGGTAGTATCACACCTCAGAATATAATTAGGTTGAGCTAATTCGAAAGGGTGTCAGATGAGAACCCGAGAGGAAGAGTGTCTACCCAGAAGTATGCGCACACGAGCGTAAAACAGAAGAAGAAGGAGGTAGGAGGAAGAATGGAGGAAAGAGTCTGAGAAGAGACAGACTTGATATACCGTCTCCAGGAATAGGGCCCGAGGTGTCAGGTGGGCTGTAAGTCGTAACACATTAGTTATTGAGCACTATTATTATTTATTTGTTCACTTTCACATTTATTTATTTTGTGTTTAATTTATATAATATATATTATATATATTTTTGTTTCAATTTTTTAATTTTTTTTATTTTGTAAAATACTGATTCTTCTTTCTTTGCCACTCAATTATTTTTTTTTTGGTATTAAAAAATGATATAATTTTTTAACTTAAAATATTTTGTAAAGCTTCTATCATGTTTATGATTCAATGAAAAAATTCCGCTTGTTATAAAACAAATCAGTAAATCAATAGCAGTAAATCAGTAAAATCAACCCATCCATCCCCTACACTCCCCCATCCCTCCATGATCTAATTGATCTTGATTATCTATTATTGTATATCAATCAATATATTTTTTATACTAAAAATTTAGTTAAGTATTTAATATTAACATACCTACTATTATATTACAGAATGTAATTCAATTGACATAAAATCAGTAAATCAAACCCCTCTAATACCTACGCCATCCCCCCACCCCTCAAAATTGTGTTAAATCCATAATTGAGATATATTGTTATTAGGGAGATATTAATTTCCTACTTTATTATATTAATATTAACATCGATTATACATTATATCCTAAAGGCCTGTAAATCAGTAAATCACACCATTTCCCTCTTCTCTAACTCTCGCTCTACTCTCGGAGTCTAATTGATCTATTGACTGAAAAGTAATATTTTTTTACTAAAATTGTTATGTCTTTACATACCTAAAGCAGTAAATCAGTAAATCAACCCCTCCACCCAAGCTCTTCTTACACTGGGGAGGGTCTATAATGAAATGGGCTATTCTATTGTTTCATGTCACATTCCGAGTATCATTTTGGATAAACATAACATAAAATCAAGTTCTTTAAATTTTACTATGAAAATGTGAAATTAACAGATTTGTTAGAGAAATGATAAGTTTCGTAAAATATTACTGTGTTAACTGGTGATGATGTGTTAGAAACTTGGGCTTAGGTTACGTTTTTTGCTGAGTAATGTTATGTTTGCCCGAGAATTTTTTAATGTCTATGTTTTATATTTTCATAGATCAAATGATGTTATCAACTTCTCCTGATGATGGGAGGGAATTGCCTACTTTGGATTTGAAGGTTCATTAATAACGTCATAGTATCTAAAGTCAGTTGACCACGCCACCTCATCACATTTACAATATTCCCATTTACAGAAAACCTACTTTCACTCCTAAATTATATCCATTGGTTTTCTCATCACCAAAAATACAAAAATTGGCATACTTTCTTCTCTATTTTTGTGTGCTTTCCGCATTTGTTCCCCACCTTTACTAAAATACGAAACAAATTATTTACATAAAACTTTTACCACCTTATTATATCCCAATCACATTATTGATCAAGCGTACAAAAAAGCTAAAAGGAGTTATTATGGTTCCAATCCTCCAAAAACAAAAAATTCTTCTTTTCTACCCATACCTCATTTCCCACTACATAATATTAAAAAATTTTGCCTAAAAATATTACTCTTATCCCTTCCAATCTTATTTCTCTAAAAAATACTTTTAGACCCCCTAAATGTAAAGAAAATGTTTCTGTCAGCTGCGTATATCAAATTCAAATACCTTGTACATCCTGTGAAAAAATATATGTAGGTGAAACTATTGATTTTTCAAGAAGAAAAAACAACACTTGGCAGACTTAAAAAAAGACACTATTAATTCAGCTCTTAATCCAGCTACCAATGTCCTTTTAATCACCTTTTATCACCGCAATATGGAAAACATTATGACACATGTTACTAATCTAAATGCAGATAGCAAATCCTGGGAATCTTCTGTATCTATAATTCGACCAATTTTAATAAACATCCTGGTGAGGTAAAATTAGACATTTACAAAATGAATACATGAAGTCTTCAGGATACTTCCAAAATTCTCTGAAGAATGATAACCAACTAACATAGGTGGCTTTCCTACGTTGGCAGTTTTCACCGATGCGTTGTTCCTTTGCTGAAGAGGGTCTCCCCTGATGGAGACGAAACTCGCAAGTTATTGTAACTTTTTTTAATTATTTTTTAATTATTTTATGTGAAGAAATCTGTTTTTTAATCAATATGTGTCTTTTTGTTTCGTGTAACTAAATAAGAAAATTTTAATCCAAGGGCTTCCTTTCTAATATTCAAAAATAAATACTTTATATTTAAAATAGGTTTATCTTCATATACTATATATAATATATATATATATAATCTATACTATATTTTATATATATATATATATATACTATAATATACTATATAACTATATATATAATATATATATATATTATATATATATATATACTCGCCTAATATCTATATATATATATTATTTTATAGAGGAATGCTGAATCCAAATAAATTGGATTCGGGCGGATGCGAATATAGCCAGATATCTTTATAAGCAAGGATCCGGTCGGGAAACCGGGTTATATATATATATACTATTATACTTAATGTTATACTCTATATAATATATATATATATATATACTATATACTATATATTATATATATATATAATATATATATATATATACTATATATATATATATTATATATATATACCATATCATTATATATAATATATCGGATAACATCACCGCTCGCCGGCAGAGCCCTAATCTACGGAGGGATGTGTACTCTTTACACGTCCAGCAGGACGATCCCACTC
>JABUQX010081703.1:0-35000 GCA_015478945.1 Trachelipus rathkii
TTTATATTAGTATATATAATATATATAAAGAAGTTATAAGAATAAGAGAAATATTTTAAATAATGATACATTTCCGTTGCTTTCCTGTTTGTTAGAAATGCGATTTTTTTTCCATTCAAGTTGTGTTTGAAACTTCTCAAGTAATTTTAATTATTAGTATTATAATTTAGATCAGATATTGCAAAATTACTTAAAATTAAATTTAAACATATAAAATAATATTGTAATTTTGTATTTTCGAATGATATGACTCTAACTGGAACTAACTCTTTACATATTTCCTACGTCATTGCAGAACGTATATATGCTTTCAAAGCAGAATGATACAAAAACAATATTTTGGTTGGTATGCCTTCAAGATTTTCATTTCGTGATCTGCCAGCTGTAAGAGTTAAGATAATGGGTTGTTTACATTATTAAAATCCTAATAATTTCCTTTAATGACTAATTTAGGGTTTCCCCAGTAGTGGAATTAATAAAAGGTTAATTTATTTCTTAAACTGGAGTTATGTCGGCGTCGGCCTTAATAGCCTGCAGAGAGTTTGTGGTTGGGGGAAAGTATAGGCTAGTTCGCAAAATAGGGAGTGGAAGTTTTGGAGACATATATTTGGGTATTAACATTACAAATGGAGAGGTAAGATATTTCAATTTCTTTTAAGTTACGATAATTAAATGCATATTTTTTATAATAAATTACATATAATAGCTAAGGTAGAATCAATTATGCTGCAGATGAACTGAAGGGAACGGTGTTTGTAAATGGCAAAAATATTGTCAAGGCCTTTCCTTTCTAGGTCCTGCACAAGCTTTTTATGTCTATGGTTCCTGTATATGAATATTTTATGTTTATTACTCTAGTAGCCATACTGTATGAATAAATATTAGTTAAATATATATTTTGAGCCAAATAAGAATTAAATTTGGAGTATTATATTATATATATATATATATATATATATATTATATATATATATATATATATATATATATATATATATATATATATATATATATATATATATTATATATATATAATATATATATATATATAACAGGTGGAGAGCGACTGTCTCAAGGCAACGGGACTAGTAGTAACCCTTGTTAGAGTTAGTTTACCTCTAGAATGAGGGTTAACTTTTATATATATATATATATATATATGTATATATATATATATATATATAATATCATATATAATATATATATATTATATATATATATATATTATTTAATGGTTAATTTTTTTTAATGATTCTATTTAGTTTTATACTTATTTAAAATATTTTTGGAATCTATAAAACTTAATAATATAAATTTATGTAATAACACTATGCAATATTTTTGACCCTTTAGATATCTAATATAACTATAAATGAGGATTATATTTAGATTATTAATTTTTCTAAACGTTTTTTTTGACAATATCTGAAGCAGCTATAAACTTTGCTTTTTACAACTTTTTAAAATATGTTTTTTATTTAGCCATGTAGTTTTTCATGTATTTCCCTGTTTAAGGGGACGACATTATATATAATATATAATATATAATATATATTATATTAAGTAATATATATATAGTGAGGGGAATGCTCATGGGTCAGATAGATAGGCTCGCAGTTGGCATGACGACTCAGCATGTGTTGATATGCCGAACCAGCGAACGGCTTAAAAGTAATGGCGGGGAGGGAGTACGGTAGCCAAGCGATGAGGATTATGTGCGATGCCGTACAAGCACGAATCGTACTCAGAGCTCACGCACTTATATACTATATATATATAATATTATAATATATATATATATATATATATATAATATATATATATATATATTAATGCATCAATGAAGAGTCAATCCAAACAAAAAAGTTTATTAAATATTTATTTGAAGTTTCTCAAAGTTTTTTAATATTTTGAGAGAAAATGTCATTGGTATAATTATAAAAAAAAAAATAAAAAAAATTTTATTAAGAAAATATGAATAGGCTTTTTAATAAAAAAAACAAAAAAAAAACAGCTTCTTACAAGCAAGCAAAGGAAATTTATTTTTCCTTTTTTTTTATTCATTGTTCCCCTTTAGATCTACAGACCACGGGTTGATGACGGCTAAGGTATGGTATAAACTGGTAGTCAGAACTTTCTTTGGTATTACCTAAAAATATATTGGTGCATAACTATATTACTCTGTGACTTGAAAGTAAGAAAAATTAATTTCTTGGATCAATTGTTTTTAAAATTAGTTTTGCTATAAAAATGTATAGCAGTGTTTTAAATTCTATTAACTCCAGAAAATATAAAGAATACTCAAATTTTATATAGTTCATTGAATCTAGTTATATGGAAAATTTAGTTTTAGATGCTTAAAACTATATATTAGTCTTATACTTAATAAATCCATTTTAAAATAAAATAAAACTAATAAAATAACCAAATGAAAAATAGATTGTATAAAATATAAAAATAGTAGAGAAAACTAATAAAATCATATTTGGGAATAAAAATTTATTTAAAAAAAATTTTGCTTTAGGTTTTGGAGAAATATTTTATTTTTTATTCAAGAATATAAAAGTTATTTTTAAATATGAAGGTTCCTAGTACCATAGATAAAAAAAATATAGCCTATATGTAGTATTGATATATTATATTCATTTATTAGATTAAAACATGCTGATACTGTCATTGGGTTCAGCTTATTCTATTCTTTGTTTTTAAATTTAATAAGAATGAACCAAAGTCACCTAAGATAGGTTATTGCAAATGGCAGTAACATTTTTTTTTTGCTTACTTGCATCAAATTTTGAAAGACTGCAATTCCTGACATATAAAATATTGACATCTACCTTGTTCTGAAATTGAAGGAGAAGTTTAAGAAGTGCCTCTGCCAATGCTAAAGGTCTTAAGAATCTGAGAAATAAAGAGACAGTAAGAAACCACATGGGCCTTTCTAAACTGTCCAGTCAACTAAATATTTTATCAATAGTAACACCTATACATATTCATCACTTACACTGTACTGGGTCTGGATTCGTATACCTAGATAGCAACATGCTTTAATTCAAAAGCAAAACACTATAGCTAACATACATGCTAACCACACTATGTTTAATAAGTTTGTCATACTGGTAGCTACAACATGCAATTTTACCTTAATAATTAACTAAAATCCGCTAATTTGGCTAGTCAGAATATATTAAATGATGCCTAAGCCATCCATATGTACACCTATCAAATCCTTTCTTAAATTTGTAAGTGAGTCATACTTAACAACCTTTTGCTGTAACCATTCCAAAAATTAATAAACCTATTACTGAATGAGTTTTCTTACACATTAAAAGATTAACATTGTCTTCTGAATTCTAATTTGTTTGGATATGTTTATGAAAATGCTAGAATATCAAGAATCATGAACCATTTGTTCTCTATGCTTATGCAATTCGTGATCTCTTCGGCTTCAGAAAAAAGTCTCGAGTATACTGGGCACATTTCCAAATACTGGCCTAACATAGCTATTATACAGTTACTTATAACTTCCTTACTCTTCTAAATGACATTGCAATTTATTACACTAGCATCTTTATTCCTTATTGCTTTATTCCTTACTTCCAATACTGGTTAGCTACTTCAGTCTGCTTTAACATGCAAAATATTTTTTCTTGGTCTACAGACTCAAACCAATTCCCATTTATAATCATTGCTAAATCTTTATTTGAGTAACTAGTGAAGATCTTTACACTTTTTATTAAAATTTATTTGCTACTTATATGTCCACCCAAGAAGTTTATCAAGATAATTTTGAATCTTTTTACTTCCATCATTATTCCTTACTGAGGTATCAACTTTAATATCATCTGCAAACTTAGAAACCTTTCATGGTATACATCTCAACTTTTAACTCAAATGAAAAACCTGTCTAATCATTTATATAAAAAATGAGGACAATAGTGGCCCCATCACAGACCCTGTGGAACAACCATCATTATATTATTTCCTCATGATTACTTTTGCGTATTTTAGTAGTACATACTGTTTCACAACCACTCTTTAATTCAACCATGTAGCTACCACTCTACTTTTGCATCAGTCTTATTTGGGGAACCTTATCAAAGGCTTTGCTGAAGTCTAAATATATAATATCAACTGGATCTCCTCAGTCAATCCAGGCAATGTATTCCATAAATTCTAAAAGGTTGGTCTGAAATGATTTACCCTTTCTAAAACCATGCTGGAGTTATATAATATCTTATCATCCAAATATTTCTATATATGACTTATATAATATCTTATAATCCAAATATTTCTATATATGACCTTTCAGTAATTTTTCCAAAACATTTTAACCAGAAATGTTAAGCTAACTGGCCTATAATTTCCCAAATCTTTCTTACTACCTTTCTTATAAATAGGCATAATATGTCATTTTTCAGTCCTCTGGTACCTCACCAAATATTATAAATCATTTAAAAATCAAATATGGGGTTCCTACTATTCTCCTTCAGAATTCTACCATATATACCATCAGGACATGCAGCTTTTTACTTGGGCCAATATAGTCAAGTAAAGATTTAATTTATTTTACCTCAAATTCAAATTTCGTAAATCTATTTATTACATGCATACCAGAACTATCTATTATCCAATCTTTCCTCAGTAAACACTGAAACAAAATAAGTATTGAAAATGTTAACTAACTCCTTATTCAAACTCTCTAAATTTTTATCCATTTTAATTTCAGCAATTGTTCTATACTTACTTTTAAATTTATAAAAGCTAAAAAACTTCTTCAGGTCCTTATTGCTATTCCTGGCTAAATTAATTTCTGCCTTTCTTATTGACTGGTAAGTTCATTTCTAATTTTCCTATAATTTTCTAAACCTTCCTCCCTACTACAACTACCCTTGAATATTTTAAAGCATCTATAATTTTCATTGATTTTTTCTTATCTCTCTATTCCACCAAATAGGTTTTCTCTTTGAATTCCTAATGGATATATCTTTAAAATATACTGACTGAATGATCAACAAAGTTTTGCTTAGTGCTCCCACTTTTTTGGTACATCAAAAATTTTAGTTGATGGAATTCACAATCCAACTGACAGTATGGAAAGTAGCCCGGAAAGTAATTAGAACCAGCCTCAGTACTATTATGTGACATGCCCTTTAACTAATTCTTTGATGTCACTAAAAGTATTTCGTCTTCCAAAAAAAAAAAATCACGCTTAAAAGAAGAAGAGCTACCTTGTTTTTGTTATTCTTTCATTCTCTTATACAGATGCTTTAATCCAAATGCTTAAATCTTTTCTCAGGCTGAAACATCATTGATATTTTTAATATCCTGATTTATTCTTTTGGTAAGGTTGGCAAGTATAATATATATTTTTGATATACTATAAGGAAATATTAAACTTATTCTATTTTTAATATAACGCAAATTTTAATATGTAGTAAACTTTGATTATTTTGTGGGTGCTTCACATTCATTGAATTGTGAATTAGATTATAATATATACTATATATAATAATATATATATATCATATATTATATATATATTATATATATATATATATATATATGATATATTATATTATATATTATATATATATATATATATAATAGTATATATATATATTTATAATATATATATACTAGTACTATATATATATATATATATATATTATATATATATATAATATATATAATTAATATTATATATATATATATATATATATATATTATATATATATATTAGCTGAAGACCTGTTCGTGTTTGTCTAAGTCATGTTTATGCTGATATGCTTTGATTGTTGTTGCCTTGTAAAATGTAAAAATTATATAAGTAATAAAACTCTGTTTTTTTTTTTTTGTGTGTGTGTGTGTGGAAAATTCAGTGCTTAATCCTGAAGCTCAGAGTTAGTTTTACATGATCTCAAGTTTGTTTACGGAAAGTGTTAAAGTGAGAAAATTGAGAAGTGAGAAATAACTGGGAGCTGGAAAGTCTCGAATCTTGTCTTTGGTCTGGTGTACACAAAGATCCAAATGAAGTAGGAATTGAAATTTTCATTTGGCTACTCATTATATATAGGCAATAATAATAAGAAATTTTTATTCTATAATTTTTAAAGAAGCTTAAAATATTTAGTTTTCATTTACGTAATAAACATATTCATATGCAATAAAAAAAACAGTTAAACAATCAAAAACTTCGCATTCTAAGTTGACACAGATGAGTGTTCTATTTGCTTGAGAAACAAATATGATTTAAAATCTTTTATATTAGCTCTAGTTTTTGAGATATAGCTACTGCATTTTAATTATACTAATGAGATACATTACATTTAAACTTTAATGAAGCTATCTAATATTGAAATAAGGTATAGGAAGTATTATTGGCCCTAGTGCTAAAAAATTAAGATATACAGTATCTTAAGATTCAAAGAGTGTTTGTCCTCTAAACTTTACTTTTAAAGTTATAAGTGACTTACTCAGTTGTTAGATTACCTTTGGAATGTACTTTTTTATGGTCTAGCAATGTTTTTTTAGTTCTTCTATTAAAGTTAATATGCATGCTATTACAATGACTACATATTTAAAACTTGTAGTCAATGGGAATTAATATTAGTATATTTCTTTTAATGCTGAAAGAAGTTAATCTTTCTAAAACTATTAGTCTTTTAGAATGTTTTTAGCAGATTAAAGTGTGAATGGCTGGGTTTTGTATGGGTGCATGGGTTTTTGGGTAAGCTATCATACTTTATGTTTAGCTAAGGCAGTCCAGTTAGCCCTATGGCTTTCTTCTGTCCTGTATTTTCTGTTTCTTTCTAAGACAAGATAAAATGTTTAGATATATAATTGACCTGGAGCTTGAAGAACAATGAATTTGCCATAAAAAATATAAAAGCCACCCTAATGGAATTTTTCATTCTTATTTAACACATTAAATTATCCAAGTTTCACCAACAGAGAAAGATTCCATTTCCAGTCAATAATTTCGTGACTGAATAGGAGAAGACCTCGAGTCTGTAAGCTATAAGCTGTAATATAACTACGGTATAAACTATATAAGCATATTCACATTAATATTAAAATTAATAGCTGACATAAATACAAATAATACATAGTTATTTTAGGATCTTTTGGCGTATTAAAATTTCTAAAATATCAAAGGCATTTAAGGTCTACATAAGATTCAAGCATTTGATCAGTTCAGTATTTGAAGTCTGAAAGATAACAACAGATTGGCTGCTGCTCTCATAAGTTAACTAATGTTTTTCGGAAGAATGTGATGATTTTTCTATTTTCTGAATAGCTAAAGATCCGCTATTGGGATTCTTAACCAACTCATAAGTGTTCCTATTACCTTCAGGAGGCTTGACACCACTACTGTCCATATGGTAGTGTGGATCCTTCTCAGAGGAGTTTGTGATAATGCTACAAGAGTCTGGAAAGCATTGCACTTTCTAAACTTCTCATCCAATTACACTGAATTTCAAACACAATGGTAGGCTTCTGTCAACTGGATATCAAAGAGCTGTAGTCCTTTGAAAATTGCACATGTGGTGAAAAAATGATGCTGCCATTTGAAAACCTACTATGTGAACAATTATAGGTTGAATCCCAAAGACAATATCCAAATTGCTTTGACTTTAAATAGCATTAATTTTGTATGTCAAAAATGAAACCACATTTTTTCTTCAAAACTTAAAGTAAAAATGTTTTCAATGAGATTTTTTTGAAACATAGAACATAAAAAATATAGGGACAGTAAGGAGCCATATGGGCCTATTGAGTCTATCCCAGTCAAGCTAGAGTAAATAGGCCCAATCACCCAACATGCTCATTTAAAACTCACACTGCACCATAGGTCTTGTCAATAGTATACACCAACTAGGCTACTACTAAAACTATAGCTAAGGTACATGCTAGCCATACTACTAACTTTAAATAAGTTTATCATCATAGCTACAAAATAACAAACTATATACCTGCCAATTTGGCCTAGTCAAAATACACTATATGATGCTTAACCTATTCATATTACCTATCCAATCCTTTCTTAAATGTTCACTCAATAACTTCTGGCGGAAACCATTCCAAAATTTAACATCCCTATTACTGAAATACATCAAGATGGCATGCCTTCTTCCCAGGGTTGGTGATTTTGTTTATTTTTTTTTTTTTTAAATCAAACATAAATGATTTTTTTGATTTATTTGATTTTTTTTTGATTTTTTTAGGCACAAATGTGCCTTTTTAATTATTATTTTTGATAAATAGTAAATGATCATAATTATTACCTGATAATAAGTTTAGTAAATATAATTATTCACCTATCTTTTGCTAGGAATGCTGATGCATGCCTCGGAGATGGTGTGATCGCCGAAACGAGGGCGCTAACTTATCGGCGAATTGTATTGAATCGTGATGGGTACATGGAATGTACCTAAGGAATAAACATGTTTGAGGGGAGAAAGAGGAGAGAGTGATGATGTAGTTTTAGAAGGGGCAATTTGATCTTGCTCGCTGTGACTGAACAAAGATGAAAGGAAAACGGTGAAATTGAGTGGTGTGATGTGAAATGTGTGCGTGCTGTGTGGAAGGAATGAGAGAGGAGAGAAGGAGTTTCAATTTTGATGTGACCTGTGGTACAAAAGCTATGGTAGACTTTGTTGTGGGTGAGTCCCTAGATTCTAAATGGTTAATTTAAGTTGAAAAGGTCAGGTGTGTGTGGGTTGTGACGTATGGTCCATCTGAGGGAAACGTTGAAGAGAGTACGATTTTTGGATAATCTGAAGGATGTTTTGGATGGGGTGAGTAGGAGCTTCAGATTGATAGCGTTGGGGGATCTAAATGGTTGGATAGGTGATCAAAAAAGGGATGGTATAACAGGTGGTTTTTTTGGGGGGGGAGAAAAGTGAGAATGGTAGGAAGGTGATTGGATTTCTGTGAAGAGAGAGGTATGTGTGTAAGTAATACTTTCTTTAAACACAAGAGTATCCATAAGTATACTAGAGTTGGTGTAGGTAGAGATGGTATCGAAGTGAAAAGTATGATTGATTTTGTGTTGGTGAAGGAAATGTTGAAGTATGTGATGGATGTTAAATTCGGGTGAGGGGGTTTAGGAATGGGATTAGTGGATAATTATGTTGTTCTATGTAAAATAAGTAGTGGGGGCTTTGGATAGAGAAAGTTGATACGAAAGGAAGTAGGTAAAATTAAGAGTGAGAAGTTTTAAGTGAAGTGAGATAAGGATAAGTATGTAAGAAGCGCTTGCTAGTAAATCGTTGAATGTGAACAAGTTGATACTGAACAATTCTGGGGGCTAAATGAAGGAAGCAATTGGGGGGTTAGTAGTGCACAAGGAGTGTGTGGATGTGCTAAAGTAGGAAGTAAGAACATTAACAGTGAGTGGTGAAATGAAGAGGTAATGAAAGCGGTTAAAGGAAAAAAGAAGCGTGTTTGACGTACTAAAGCAAATGAATGAAGTTTCAAAAGAAAGATGCTTGATTATATAAGGAGGAAAAAAGAATACTAAAAGGTTATACGTAGGAGAAAACCAGAGGTAAATGAACAGTTTGGGGGAGGATGAATGAGGACATACAAGGAATAGGAAGCTTTCTGGAAAAAAGCGCGAAGGTTAAGAATGAGAATAAGGGGTAATAATTAAAATCTGCTTAGAATATGAATAGGGATGTGCTTTTGTATTTTAAATGAATGTGAGGGAGTGTTGGGAAAGAAACTTCGAAATCTGCACAATATTAACAGTAATGATGAGGTGTTCTAGTGATGTGTGTGGTTTTGATGGTGCAAGAAGGAATAGGTTTTTGGGGATGGGTTATTAGTAAGGAGGAGGTAATGGGTAGGGGTGAGAAAGTTGAAGAACGGTAAATCTGCAGGTATACGATGAAATTACTAGTGAAATGAATGAGAGCGGAGGTGAGATGGTGATTGATTGGATTTGGAAGTTGTGTATAACGCGTTTATGGAGGGGTATAGTTGCCAAGGGATTGGAGGAGAGTGGTAATAGTACCTTGTATAAGGTAAGGGAGATAAAGGGGAACTGTAGAAATTCATAGGAAATAGGTTTATTGAGGTTGTAGGGAAAGGTATATGCTGGTATTTTGGTTGAAAGAGTGCGTCGAGTGACTGAGGGACTGATTGTGAGAACAAGGTGCGTTTAGGACTGGTAGAGGATGTATGGTCAACATCTTTACATTGAAACAAATGATTGAGAAAATGAGGGAGAAGAAGAATAAATTATTTGTTTTTGGATTTTACAACAGGCGTATGATAGAGTTATAGGGAAGCTTTATGGCAGGTATTAGTGATATATTGGTGTTTGTGGTAGGCTTCATGAATGATCAAAAGTATGTATGACGATAGTGAAGCGGTGTAAGAAATAAATGGTGTCAATGGTAATTGGTTTAGGATTAATAGCGGGTGAGACAGGTTGTGTTATGTCTCCTGGTTATTCAATGTATATAGGATGGGGTTATGAATGAATTCGAGGTGATGGCAGGAAATGTGTTAGAATGATGGAGAATTGGAGAGGGTGGAGGTGCCTACTTATTATATGCGGATCGATTTGGTTCTGTGTGGCGAGTCTGAAGAGAGTTTGAGACGGTTGGTTGAGGGATTTGGCGGGTATGTAAAAGGAGGGTTCTGAAAGTAAATGTAGATAAGAGTATAGGTTATGGTTGTGAGTGAGGACAAGTCCACAGTGTGAGTTATGTTAGATGATGAAGCGCTGGAGCAAGGTTCTGGTTTAAAATATTAGGGTATGTGTTGGATGAGAAGGGATGGATGATGCAGAGTGTAGTAGGAAAAGTTGTGAATGGCAGAAGGTGGCTGGCGCAATAAATCGTTGTGAATGTAAAGGGACTAAGTCTTGAGTGCGCTAGAGTCTTACATGAAGGGTATGTTGTTGCCTGTGTTATTGTATGGTAGTGAGACTATGGTCTGGAATAAGAAGTATACGATCTAAAGTTCAATGTGTTCAGATGGACAATCTTAGGGGCTGCTAGGTGTGAAAAGAAATTAATAAAGTGAAGGATGAACGTATTGAGAGTCATGTGGTGTGGAAGAAGGGGTAAATGAGAAATAATGAAAGTTGTTGAGATGGTTTTGGTCATGTGGAACGGATGAATGAAAGTCGGGTTGTTAAGCGGATGTATATGGGAATAGTGGGCAACCGACCGGCTGGGAAACGGAAGAGAAAGTGGATTGAGTCAGTGAACGAATGTCGAATAGAGAAATGCGAGTTGGCAGCGTGCGAGAAATAAAGGTGCGTGATTAGGAGAGAATGGCGGGGTTTTGTATGGGCATGGTTGTGGCCTACCTGGGCCAGGGATGAACCTTACACTGACGATTTACCATAGTGAGGAGTCCGTCGCGGTCCACCATGATGCTCTAGGGTGGAATTTTCTGTCTGTGACGAGTTCTCACTAATTATGGTACAGAGGGGGCGGTAAGGCAGGCGGGATTTCTTTCGCACGTTTGTCATGTCTCAGACTCACTGCTTTTTCATTTCTCGATGCTTGTACAACGACCTTACAAGATCCAATCTTGGGGCAAAAGGAAGGTGAAGAAGAAGAATTATTTAGTTTAAGTATTTAAATTTATAATATATATACTATATACTATATATATCTATATATATTAATAATATATTATATAGTAATATATATATATATATATATATCTATAGTATATATATTATATATATATATAATAATTAATATATATATATAAATCTGAGTAACTTCTTAATTTTTATTTTTTCATTATTGAAAATGATTTGAAACTACATTGAATGAATTTGCTTATTATATAGATGAAATATACTTATAATTAACAGGTATAACTAGGAATAATTATTATTTAGCAAAAAAAAATTGCTTAAAAAAAAAATCACAAAATGATTTTTTTCAATAAAAAAATCAATTGATTTAATCAACTGATTAAATCAATGTTTAATCAGTGCCAACCCTGGAGCTTCTTTCCTATTTAATTTTCTTTTTTATGTGCTACTAATGCAGATATTTTGCTGGATGTAGTGTAACTTATCATATATTAAAGGTGTAATATGTAAAATGATGATGTATTACTTTGGTTAAGAAATCAACTCTACAGAAAACATACCTAACTCGCCTTCCTCATCCATCCTCCCTCTTCTTATAGCTCTTCCCTTCAAAGCCAGAATCATCCTTAGGTTGCTCTTATTTTGGCACTTTCCCAGCATTTTTTTCTATATCTTTTCTTAAATAAGGGTCCCAAACTTGTACAAATACTCAAATGGCTAACATAGCTATTATAGAGCTTACTTATAACCTCCTTGCTTTTGTAAATGACATTTTGATTTATTATACCTATCATCTTATTAGATTTAATTTATTCTTGTTCCAAACACTGATTATCTTACTTCAGATTCACTGCTTTATAATCACATAACACCCAAGATTTTCTTGTCGCATCAGACTCTGGCCAATCCTATTCATATTGTGGTTGAATCATTTATTTGAGTAACCCATATGAAAACCTTTACAACACCTTTTTTACTGCTAAAATTCATTTGCAACTTATCTGCCACCTAAGACTTTTATCAAGATCATTTTGGAACCTTACTTCCATCATTATTCATACTGAGAGTAGCCACTTCTGTATCAATCTGCAAACTTATTAAATCTTAGCATTGTAAGTCCCTGGTCTAAATTTCATTTAAAATTATAGGAACAAGAGTCCCCAGCACTTAAACCCTTTGGAACACCAATCTTCCTGTTTCCACATGATTACTTATCGCCATTTTAGTATTACACGAACTGCCTCTGTTCAGCAACGGCACTCTTTAATTTTGACTGTGTTCTACTGCCCACCTATTACTGGTGATAAACTTTTGCATCAGCCCTTAATTTGGGAACCTTATCAAATCTTTGCTGAAGTCTTCAATATGTATATTAACTGGATCTCCTTGTCAAATGCGTCTGTCAATGTATTGCTAAAAGCTTTGTCTGGGATGATTACCCCTTTTTAAATCCATGCTGGGAGTCATACAGCATCTTATCATCCAAATGTTTCTCTAATATGGACGCTATCAGTAACTTTTCAAAACTTTCACAACCAAATGGCTTATAATTTCCCAAATTTTTCTTACTACCATTTCATATAAATAATAGGATAATTGCTGTTTTTTCAGCCTTCTGTTGTACTTCCTGAATGTTATAATGTCGTATTAAAAAAATCAAATGTAGTGCTTTTGCAATGCTGCTACTGCCCTCACTACCCTTCTTCATAATTCTACCATATAACTTAAACTTTGCAGGCATTTATTGGGTCAATTATGGCGCTAATGAGAAAAATCTCTTTTACTTCAGCTTCAAACTGTAAGTTGCCGTGTAACTAATTACATGTTACTATTTTCATAAGATTTTGCATTAATTTTTTTGTCTAACAAAATTCATGCAGGTTTTTTTTTTATTTGATTTGTTAATTTTGTTTTTTATTTTTAAAGTTGATTTGACATGTATAACTGCATAACACATACTTTATGACCTATTTTCAGTAAAGTGGTCAGTTAGCTATTTTGAATTTGAGTGGTCTTTGTAATTTCCAATTTAGTGAATTTAAGAATTTAATATCGTTTTAAAAACAATATGGTTCTCTTTCTCACTTTCAAGTATGGATGGGGTAATACATGGTACCATTATTTTGGATTAGGCCGAAAGTTGTTACACTTGTTGGAGACATACTAATTAATATATAGTCAATAAATTAAGAGTAGATAGCTGTAAAATATTATTCTTCATTTATTATTTTGTGTCTAAAGAAATAAAAAATGCATTTTAAAAAAAATTTACTATAATTTTTTTTGTTTAATTGTTTTAGGGTATCTGTATATTAATAATATAATTATTTTAAAAAAAAATACTGATAAAAACTCTGGTTTAATTTTTTAAAATTATCACAGGTTTATGCAGTCTTGACTCAAATCAGTTTTTCACTAGTGAAATTATTTTACTGAAATGAAAAAGTTTTAAGTTTTTTTAGCTAATGTAATTATTGCTGTAGACAGTACACAGTCACTGCAATAGAAAAATGTGGATTGCAACGATAGTTGTATATATATTTGATTTTTATTTAATGAACCAAATCGGAAAGAAAGGAAATAAGAGTAGGAATAAATTCATGCCCTGAATATATAAATAATGTGACTGGAATTGCTACTTTATGTACTCAGATGAATTGCGTCGTCAGGTCAAAGATTTGGCCCAGAGTTCGAAGAATGCTCTCTACATCAGGTTTTTTTAGTATTACTTTTTTTGTGATGGAGGGTTAACGAAAGAAGAATTGAAGAAGTATTAAATTTTTTTAGAGGTGTTAGAAATTATCATCAGTGCAGAGGAAATTCTGCTAAATTTGATAAAACAGATATAAGAGTTTGTGTAGAAAGTAGTCAGTTTATTTTATTAAGCAAGAGTCTTTTCCATGTTAAATCAACGCAGTTTTGACTGAAATTTTTCTTTGACCTTTCCTATTTTCATGAAACTTTGTATATCAATTTACCTTATGAATATCAGAAAAAAAAATTTTATTGACTCGTTAAAAATTTATTAAGCAGTAGATAATTAAATTTTTATGAAAAATTGATGTATTCTTAAATAGTTAATTTATGCATTTTTCTCGGGAACCATATGAGATGGAAACCTGCTTAATGTTTCAACTTAAAGATTCTTTTATGATGGGCTTTCATTTGATATATATACATGAAAGATAGCAGGACAAAAAAAATTTCACAATTTATGTTTTTCAAAATGTTTATTTTATGCTTTATTTATTTATTTTTTTTTTTTTTAAAAATTGCCATGTATTATCTTCTTACGCCTTTCAAAGGTTCATTTTGAGATCATAATGAGATTAGGTGAAACATACAGTACCAGTTTAACATGTATAAGATAAATAGCCATCATATCAGATCTAGCTTAAATTCATAAAAGACTGGCTTTAGCTCAATGTAGCTGAATTATTTAGTTTATTAAAAAAATACAACCTTGTTTAACAAAACCTTTATTCAAATGAACTGATATTTAAAGAAAATTTAATTTATATAAGAGAAATATTGGTATCATCAATTTACCCCCCAAAAAATGTTCTTTGTAAAGTATTTGCTGGATGTATATGCTGAAGGTATTTGCAAACTTAGATAACTTTTTTTTATTCTCGAGATGAAATGCTTAGTGACGTGTAAAATCATATTCTTTTCACATGCTGGTAGAGTTTAAGTCCTACCAGTTGGGCTGTAGGGATTCACTTTACATATCACATCAGTACAAGGAATCCAGAGAATATCATGTAGTAAAGGGAACAAAAGAGAATGAGAAGGTCCTGATTGGTGGAAGAGTGTAAATTTCACTTCATTTTTCATCTTCATTTTTTTCTCAGAATGTAGCTTAAACCACCATTTGTCATTTTAAATAGAAATGACATATCCATCTAATTCATTAAAATTTAATTTCTCTTTGATGGATATAGCTATTTGTCAATGGAGCAAATGAAGATGACTTGCATAAACTTGTTCCAAAGTATTAAGCTTTTGAATTCTTGGAATTGCCTTAACCTGACTGAACCAATGTGCCAGCTGTTGTTCATTTTCTGTGCACTCTTGGGGTAACGTTTGTGAAAGTCATAATTGTTTAAAGGTCATGTTTTACTTATTCATAGAGTTGTAAAGATGTTATGATCTGAGTTTGGTAAGGTCTTTGTAGACTTGCTGCCTCTCTTTAACCCAATCACATGGGCCTTTACCATGCGCTGTAGCTGTGAAATGCCATTCTGCTTCAATTCCAAAATCATTCTTGTGATTGTATAGGTTAACAAAGTTCTTTTCATACTGAATGGCAGAGCCTTTTGAAAAATATATTTTCTTCAGGTCATTGTTAAATTTTGACTTTAAAAAAAACTTCGTTTTTTCTGGAATAAATCGATAGTGACAAGTGCTATGCTCAAGGCACTATGAGATTACAATGAAACTACAACAGCGTTCAAGTGTTTTTTATTACTATTCCAATCATTGAATTGTGCTTTGTCTTGTAAAATGGAACTAATTTTCAGAAGTACAAATTATTGTAACCTCTGAATGGGATAAATTTTCTTTTGTAAAACTTTTAAAAGTTTAATATATATTAATAATAATGATGAAGAACTTTTAGATTGGTGCAGAAAAGATCAACAAATTCATTTGAGATTAGTTGCACCTGTCAGCTGAGATCCAGTGGCAAAAGGTTACTGCTTCAATTAATTTGTTCTCTCAAAACCCATCTTCAAGGATGTTCCTTACTTTCTACAACTCATGCCGAGGCAAGACATCTGGTTATCGTTGAAAAGTAATCGCCATTCTCAAGATCTATGGGTAGCTATGCACCTAATTATTAATCCTTCCATATCGAGCGACGGATCCTTATCATGCCATTCAATTTAAAGCTGATCTTTGAATTTTCCATCATTAATTTTCCATTTTGATGAGTGGTGCATATGCATACTGTGTGTGTACCACTCTTGCCAGTTAATACAGTACGTGGATATTCAGTTTTTTAGTCATAACAGAAAAATTTGGAAAGCCCAACTTTAAGTGATACTGAACTTTTCTTTAAAAAGTATGTATGCCTTTAAAGTACATAACATTAAGCAGTCCTTGATGCCTCGCATTGGTCTACGTACTACATCAATATCAAAAATTTGCTTAATAGTATTGGCAGTCTCTATGGGAAGGTTTTTCCTGGCCTTTGATCTGGTGTGGAAAAAATCCCCTTTGTTGTAATAGTTGTTTGGCTTGTCTTACTAGATAATATGTTTTAGAAAACTCTTTAATAAATTTTCTTATACCAACTCAGGCAGCAAGGTCACTTGCATAATCTTAATCCTGCTTTCACAATTCTGGTAACAATTTTTTATATTGTTCACTAGAATCTCATCTTTTGAAGTACCAACTTGATCATTATCTGATGATTCTGCATTTGGAAGAATTAAATGTATATTTCCTTTTTATTGCACCATGATTTTTGAAGCTTTCTGATTAGAATACGTTTTATATTCTGCCTTTTTCCTGCATATTGAAGATATACATCTATCTCCTTAAGAGAAACATGAAATGATCTATGACTCGCTGATTATAAAATGAAGGATCATTTTCATCATCAGATCTATTATCCTCAAATTGTGTTACATTGGTGACTTGTGTGGGGGGAGATCTTTGGTAGGCCTATTTTCATTCTTCAACTTGACAGCTCCTTTATATGTACAGCCATCACAGATTTTAGCATATTTAGACATTCCTGATATCGACGTACACATCCATGACATTATAGATCTTAATCCTGTTCTTCTATGAGAGTGATGTGGATTTTTTAAAGGTTTTATACAATCCAAGGTAGTTATTTTATTTTCACTGGGATTCATGATATAAGGGATTATTATTAATAATTTATATATTTAGTAATCTGTAAAAACAAATATCACATTAAAACTAAGGTTGGTTTATGAAGAATCAGAAATTCAAGTGTTGCATCTAAAATTTTAGATTCTTCATGAATTCAGTAACTCTGAAGAGTCAAATGCTAGACTAAAAAAATATTAACCATTGTGAATGTTCTTACATGCAGAAATACGTTCTATAACATGCAAAAGTATGTTGTAACAGGCAGAAAAATGTTCAAAATTCATTGAGCTTCTGAAATTAAATAGAGTGAGTGAGAGGGGGGATGATCATTAAATTTTGTTTTTTAATTAAATGAAATTGAAATTATTTTACTTTGCAATTATTCTTTTAGACTAACCAAAAGTTTCAATTATCAAGCTACAGATACCTACCAACCGAACTTTGTTCAATGATCCTTAAAAATGCAGTTGAATTTTTAAAATGCAGACAAATGGTAAAAGAATTAATATTTAAAATCGGATTTTTAAATAAAAAATTTTTTAAACTTTTCATATTGTATAAAATTTAATTTTAATTGAAAAATTTTTTTAATATACCTATCTAATGTTTATTTTACTAATTGCATCTAAGCTAAACTGGCTACTACTCAAGGACAAGTTGAACTTGTACTGTTGCTTTCACCTAATCCCATTATGATCCCAGAATGAAACTTCTGGAGGTGTAAGAAGATATGTCAATTTTGTGAATTTAAAAAAAAAAAAAAAAAAATCCATTTTTTAAACATTTTTCTCCTACCTTCTGTCATGGTCACATGAAATGAAAGCCCATCAAAAGATCTTTAAATAAGACATTGCCCAGGTTTTCTATCTCATATGGTTTGAGAAAAGGCATTTAACTATTTAAGAATGCAGCGATTTTTCTTAATTTAATTATTGAATGTTTGTTTTTTATGATTTTCATTCATAACTATGTAAGCACAATTGATATTCCAAGTTTCAGCAAAATCTGCAAATGTTAGACAGACCTAATGTGTTGATTTGATATGGAATGACTCGCAAGACAAGTGAAGTGGTTACAAAAAGAGAAGAAAAGGTGGTTTAAAATACGCATTTGCAAATGGTCTATGGTGAATTATATTATGGTAAAGAATGGAAAGTTACGATACAAAAAATTTGAGAACAGGAAACGAGTTAGATTTTATGATGGAAAATTGAAGCCGAGATTTTCTACAGACTGAAAAATTAATATAGATTTTAAAATGTAGAAAAAGTGAGGCTAAGCTAATCTAAAAAAAAAATTGACAGATCAAAGAACTTACGGAGGAATGAGAGATTAAAAATATGCATAGACTTGACCATATGTATTAACTAATAACATGGTTGTCATTTAAAATAACCTGGCCAATAAAACCCACCTATTAAAGCTCATAAAGTCCACCTATCCACCAGTTATATTTTGTAATTTTGAGAAATGTATCAAATTAATATTAGAATTTAATATATATACAATTTAATAAATATAGAACAATGGAAATTAATAAATAAACACTTTATTATACAGAATATAGGTTCCTATTTACCATTGCCATAATAATTTTGTACTTGTTACTGTCACAATAAGAAAAATCTGATTCTTAAATATACCAAAATATAATTACATATGAAACCATATCAAACAAATAAAATTAAAGACAATCAACAATCTTTAAAATAGCACAAAATTCCTTTTTATTATTATTATATATATAATTACTAATAGTAGCCAAATTAAAGTTTATTTTGTAATTCTTTGTATACTTTTGATTAGTTTCAACTCTCTTACACTCCCAAGTTGCTTTTTAGAAATCTTTCCATAGAGACAAAATGTTTAGAACATCCAAGTTGACTCGAGAGTTTGAAGAACAGAAATGAATTTCATCACGAAAAAATTGCAAACCACATGTGGAGAAATTTTTTATTTTTTTTATGCAAGTTCCTTTAACTGGAAAGATTGCGGCCTTTCTGTAATGTTTTGTCAAAATGTATGAACAGGGAAGATGCTGGAGTCCTCTCAGCTTTAAACTGTACCTATATAAGCAAATTCACAATTTACTCTTAAACTTTAACAGACCAACACAAATAAGTCATATATTATGTGTCTTTTGTGTTAAGATATTTAAAATTTCAATGACATTTTGGCCAGAGAAAAGATTTCATCATATGACCAAACCTTCTGTAACGGAGCAGAAAGTATACCATAACAAAAAATAAGACCACCACAACTTCAAAGCTAGCTGTTTTTGGAAGATCCTGAAAATCTTTCTTTTTGTGATATCAAGGATCTGATTATAGGGCACGTTACCAAACCAAACTTGGGAAGTAGTTTTCTGATTACTTTTCAGAGCTTGATTCACATACTGTCAATTGGGTAGTGTGAATCCTATTAATTGTGAAATTACTAATGTGCCAGAAGAACCTGGACCATTGGCAGAGGCTCCTCTTGAATTTCAGACTAAAGCAAATCTTAAGTTTGTTTTGTTATATAATATATATATATATATATATATATATAATATATATATATTTATATATATATATAATATATATATATATATATATTATATATTTAAAAATAAAAAAAATATATATATATATATATATATATATATATATATTATATATATATATAATATATATATATATATATATATAATTATATAATATATAAATATAATTATGAGCTAAAATTATTCCTTTCAAGATTTGCTTATGAGAAAGTGAAAAAATAGTACTGCCATGTTTTGCAACTTTCCAAAAAAGAAAATTCCACTTCTCATAAACTTTTAAATATAAAGAAAAAAAAAAATAATGGTTGAGAACTGCAAAGACAAGTAAACAATAAATATCAACAAAATAGTATTAATTTTTAATCTTCTATGAAAATGAAATATTTTCAATGAAATTTTTGTTTTGTGTATGATATACCCGTAATATGATTTTTTAAAATTTTATCCATTACTATTTTTTTTTTTTTTTTTTTTTTTTGCAGTTTCTTTTTCATTTACTTATCTTATTAATTTTGTTTTATTTTCAAGCTGATTTTATATACTATAATACATTTTTTTGACTTGTTTAACTGTATTCAATATAATTGGATCAAATAAGCACCTTGAATGTGTTCTCTCTGCTTTCCAGGATTTGGCAAAATTTTAAGAAAAATATTTGATCCATGTGCTACAAGTTTAAAAAGCAGTTTGCGTTTCCTCACTTTCAAGTCTAGGGTAATATCATTGTAGCAAATTATATTTTTGGGCTGATGCCGTAGAGAGTTCTGTTGATGTATGGTTTAGACTTAGACCATACCCAATTCAATATTCTTAACAGTCAGTAAATCTCAATATCTCTAAAATATATTTCTTATTTTATTATAACATTCTAAAGAATTAAAAAATGGTAGCTTAAAAGGCAGCTTAGGTAAATATTATTATTAAAGTTTTATGATTTTCAAAATATAAACACTTAAAAAACAAAAAAGTATCAAAGCCCAATAAAACCATTTTAGCTGGCTTTAAAAAAAAACAAATGAAAAAAAAACTTTTTTTGCCAATATATTTTGACATTGAATTGAATATTGTGGTATGATGTTACTCCCCTTTGATGTTACTGTAAATTAAAGATATAAAAGCACCAAGTATTTGATGAAATTGTTGTTTAAGAGAACTAAAACAACCTTTGCTGTACTTCACCATCAATTGTGTGAAATGAGCAGACTGGGAACAGTTCCTGTGGACTGTGAATGACCAGGTGTTGTTGAATTACCCTCCAACATTTATGTTTGGTATTTTTATTTTAAAGCTGAAATAAAAAACAAGTAGTGTGAATGTGTTTTTCTAATGAAAATGTATTAAAATTTTTCACAGGAAGTTGCGATTAAATTGGAAGCTATGAAAGCTCGCCACCCACAACTGTTGTACGAGAGCAAGGTCTACAAAATCCTACTGGGTGGTGTTGGAATTCCTCACATAAGGTATGATTAC
Source organism: Trachelipus rathkii (assembly GCA_015478945.1). Taxonomy (NCBI): domain Eukaryota; kingdom Metazoa; phylum Arthropoda; class Malacostraca; order Isopoda; family Trachelipodidae; genus Trachelipus; species Trachelipus rathkii. The sequence goes on from JABUQX010081703.1 coordinate 21,435, forward strand.
TTCATGGTGTTCAGAATTTTATTATTAAAATATATCTTTTTTTTTTCTTTATCCTCCCTTCACTTCCCACAGTTGGGAGTAGGGTGTGTAACATGAATAGTTTAATAGAAGAACATGACGTAAGTCAAAAGAAAAGCCACGATATCTTCCCATCATGCCCTTAAAAGTCAGAGTCTGTTTCAGCCAAAAATCTACCCCAAGAGCCTTCACAACACTGTAATGCCTCCCCCCCCCTTTCCACTGTGATATCTCGTCAATGTAGGGTACATCCCCTGGACCAGGCCCACACTCACCACTTACACTCACATTATATAACTGCTTAACTAACCAATTGTCATCCATACTTTTCATATAACCAAACCATCTTACACTCATTTGTGCCTTACTTTACACCACACAATTCTCTAACACATTCATTCCTCAATTTATGAATTCTTCTCACACCTAACATGCCCTTAAGATTATCCATTCGAACAGATTGCACCTTAAATCTATTCTTCTTATTCCATACCATAGTTTCACTACTATACTTAAACCCCAGTAACAACATGCCCTCATGCAGAACCCTATCTCACTCAATCACTCAAGACTTAGGCCCTTTGCATTCACCAAAGGTTTAAGTGCACCAGACACATTCCTACCATTCACAACTTTTCTACTAGACTTTGCATCATCCATTCCTTTTCCATCTGACATATATATAGCCTAAATATTTAAACTTGGATACCTTTGCCAATTGTTCACCATACAGTATGATTTCACACTGCACTCTCTCCTTACCCACTACAACACTACAATTACCTTGTTCTTAACCTAGGTTTACTTTCAAACCCCCCTTCTTTTATATACTCGGCCAAAACCCTCTACCAATTCTCAAACTTTCTTCAGATTCGCCACACGAAACAATTTGTCAGTGCACAATAAGCAGGGCACCCTATACTCTCTTCCATTCTAATACCTTCCCCTACCACCCTACTTCTAATTCTTTCATCATCCCATCCATTAACAATTTAAATAGCCATGGAGACATAACACATACCTGCCTCACTCCGCTATTAATATTAAACCATTCATTTTCCACTCCATTTATTCTTACAGTGCATCACGAACTACATGCATACTTTTGATTCCATTCAGAAGCCTACCACCATCATCATATATCACTAACACCTGCCATAGAGCTTCCCTATTAGTCTAATCATACGCCTGTTGTAACCTAAATACAATTTATTCTTTTCATTTTCTCACTCATTTGTTTCAATGGGAAAATTTGAGCTACATATCCTCTTCCCACACCTAAATGCCCTTTGACCTTTACCAATCAGTCCCTTAGTCACTGGACGCACTCTTTCAACCAAAATTCCAGCATATATCTTCCCTCAACACTCATTAAACTAATTCACGTATGGTTTCTATAGTTTTCTTATCTCCCTTACCAATACCCCCTCCCTCTCTTTTTTAATATAAATTCCTTTTTTTTTTTTCAATATAAAGGAAAAAAAGTAAGCCTCTTGTTCATTATTATTTTAAATGTTTGGCTATGGTTCCAGCCTCTTAGAAATATCTAACTATATGACCTTATATCAAAACGACTCTTATTTGCTCTGGCTTTACATTCTACTTATAACTTACAGCAACTCTTATAGTATAATCGCCCATTTTATTTAAAACTTTTTTTTTTTACTTTTCCTTACGGTATTATTATTATTATTATTATTATTATTATTATTATTATTATTATTATTATTATTATTATTATTATTATTATTTTTATCATTATTATATTTTATTTATTTTTCCTCTGCTTTAATTGTTTTAAACACAGATGGTTTGGCCAAGAACAACAGTATAACATCCTTGTGATGGATTTGCTGGGACCTTCTTTGGAAGATTTATTCAATTTTTGCAGTAGACGATTTACTATGAAAACTGTGCTGATGCTTGCTGATCAGATGATTGGTCGAATAGAATTCATACATAATAAAAGTTTTATTCATAGGGATATTAAACCAGGTCTGTTGTTACAAGAAGGGTTTTTTGTTATTATTATTTTTGTTGTCATTTTAATTCCAGGGATAGTCTTAAGTTTCTAAGTTAAAAATTTAAAAAAAATTTGTTGTTTTTTTCATTATGCTTCATTCAGAGAGCTTAATACAATAATTTTTTGCTTATTTGAGAAGTTGAGAGCTACATAATATATCTTTAGAATTTAGTTTTGAAGAAACTATAAGATGCATTATTTTTTTTAACCTATATTGAAGTTTGAGTTTTTATTTTGCCTACAAGAATAGCTTGGTGAAATTAACATTAATACATCCTTAATAATAAATATTTTTAATGATTTTTATTGTTGATGATAATATTATGCAAACTTTGGATTGTTTTTATTATTTATATTGGATCTTAATTTTTTTTTTATGTATCTTTATTGTTGCAGATAATTTTCTCATGGGTATTGGCCGCCACTGTAACAAGCTATTCCTCATAGATTTTGGTTTAGCAAAAAAGTATCGGGATAACAAAACTCGGGCTCACATACCTTATCGGGAAGATAAGAACCTAACAGGAACTGCACGATATGCTTCTATTAATGCCCATTTAGGAATTGAACAAAGGTAAATTTCATCACCCCCCTCTCTTCCCCTCTTTATTTACTTATTTTTTTTAATATTTGGGCATTTGGTATTTTGGGAGTAATTTCAATTTCATTAGTTTTTGAACAATTAGATGTCTTTTTTTTTTTTAAATCTGATAATTTTTTTTTTTTTTTAAATATATATAATAATTTAATCTGATAACCTTTTTGAAGTTAAATTTTCTTATATAAATTGTCTTGAATTGTTTTATTTTTGTTTCCTGTGATTCGTGATACGATCCTGTTTATATATATATAAAAAAAAAAAAAAAAAAACTGATGTAACTTTTTTTTTTGTTTAATTTTTGTAAACTTGCAGTGTTTTTGTTCAAGTTACTTGTCTGTCATGATCTTTTTTAGCTCTTGAACCTTTTGAACTGATATGTTTGAAAGTATTGTTCACTCTTATGTTTTTTTGGATACTATGTTTAAACTCTTTTCTTATTGTAATGTTTATATCCACATGCCATTTACATTATTGAAAAAAGGCACATTTATTATATCTTTAACTCTTTAATATAGACTCATTTTTTCAAAATAATATACCGCTCCTTAAATTGTTCAACGCCAAAAGCGCGAATTTGCAATTTTTTGTAGTTTTGAGGAGAATAATTTAAATGTTCTCATGGAAATATGTAAACCCCCCTAACGTAAGCCAAACAACGAACCAGGGGTGGCGGGGTTATAACTTGGCGAACACATTCAAGCTTTTGGCATCAAAAACTTTTTAGGTCAACGCTATTGAGTGGAAAAATTGCAGACTTGGGGACTTTTGTAGATTTGGCATTGTATCAATGATATGACAACTTTCATATTGTGAAAACCAAATATCTAAATTGTGCATAAAATTTGAAATGTGAAACAACAAGCTTTAAAACCTTTTTTATTTTTTTCATTTAAGTACGTATAAAAAGGATAACTATATCTGATTGTCACTAATAATAATAATAATATCCGTGTGGTGTGAGGAATTCGCACAGCTTATGTTCTGCGTGTTGTAGAAGGCGATTGGAAGATCAGGTGTAATTTGGTTGGCAACCCAATACCACTCATCTTCATGCATTCCTCAGACCTGGCTGTGACCGCCAATTTCGGGGAAATTGTATGAATCGTCTGGGTATACATGGCATGCTAGGAATAAATGGCGAAAAGAGGAGGGGGAGGAGTGATGATAAATGCATTTAGAAAGTGCAAATTTGATTTGCTGGCTGTGATTAAGAAATGATGAAAGGTAGTGGTAATGAAGAGTGGTGTGGGGTGAAATGTGTATGTGCTGGAGTGGAGAGGGGGGAAAGGAACAGTTGCGATTCTGAAGAGTGAATTATAGCACGGGAGTTTTGGTGGATTTTGTGCTTGTGTAACTACTAGAATACTAATGGTATTAAAGTTTGGGAAGGTCATTGTGTGTGTGTCTGTAACATATGGTCCATCTGAGGGTGATGTTGAGGAGTGAGTAACTTTCTGGGATAATCTGAATGTTGTTTTGAAAGGAGTGAGTAGGAGCTTCAGAAATGATTGTGTTGGGTGACTTGAATAATTGGATAGGTGATCGAAAAAGAGATGATAGGTGACTTTGGGGTTGTGGGAGAAAGTGAGAATAGTCAGAAGATGATTGATTTCTGTGAGGAGAGAGGTATGTGTGTAAGTAATACATTCTTCTAGCACAAGAATATTCATAAGGATACGAAAGTTGGTGTAGGCAGAGATGGTATCAAAGAGAAAAGTAAGATTGATTTTGTGTTGATGAAGAATGATATGTTGAAGTATGTGATGGACGTTAAATCAGTGAGGGGGTTGGGAATGGGAATATCAGGTCATTATGTTATTTTATGTAACATTAAGTTAGGGGGGGGGGCATAGATGGAGAGAAATGAAAAAAAGGAAGGAAGTTGGGAAAATTAAGAAAGTTATTAGAATAATAATAATGTGAGAACATTTGCAAACAAATCGGTTGAATGTGAACAAGATGAAACTGAACAAATCTGGACGCAAATGAAGAAATCCTTTGTTAGTAATGCAAGAGAAATATGTGGGTGTGCTAAAGTAGGAAATGAGAATGTCAATAGTGTGTTTGGAATGAAGAGGTGATGTAAGCGATTAAAAGTTAAAAAGAGGAATGGATGAATGTGCTAAAAGCCAATGCTAAGGTTTCGAAGGAAAGGTGTATGGAAATATATAAGGAAGAAAAAAGGTAGACTAAAAGTTGAATACGTAGGAGGAAAAAAGAGGTTAATGAGGTATTTGGAAGGAGAATGAATGGGGACTTGCAAGGGAATAGGAAGCTCTTTTGGAAGCAAGTGCCAAAGGTTAAGAATGAGAGTAAAGTGAATCTTTATAGAATCATGAATAGGGATGGTATTTTCGTGACTTGATGAAAGGATGTAAGGAGAGAGTGGAGGGAACACTTCGAAAACCTGCATTATATATTGGCAATAATGAAGGTGGTAGTGAATGTGTGTGGGTTTGATGGTATAAGAAGAATTAAGTATTTTGGGGATAAGGTAGTAGGTAGAATGAAAAAGTTGAAGAATGATAAATCTGCAGGTATAGATGGAATTATTGATGAAATGATCAAGAATGGAGGCGAGATTGTGATTGCCTGGGTATGGGAGTTGTGTAACAAAGCGTTTATGGAAGTATAGTTCCAAAGGATTGGAGGGGGGGGGGAGCAGTAATAGTACCCTTATATAAGGGTAAGGGAGATACGGGGAACTGTAGGAACTATAGGGGAATTAGTTTATTGAGCTTTGTAGGGAAGATATATGCTGGTATTTTGGGTTAAAAGAGTGCGTTGGCGGTGACTGATTGCAGGAGAGACAAGGTGCATTTAGAAGTGGTAGAGGATGCGTAGATCAAATCTTCACATTGAAACAAATGATTGAGAAAATGAAAGAAGAATAAATTGTATTTAGGTATTATGGACTTGCAACGAGCTTATGACAGGATTAATAGGGAAGCCCTATGGCAGGTGTTTGTGATATATGGCGTTGGTGGTAGGCTTCTGAATGGAAATAAAAGTATGTATGACGATAATGAAGCTTATGTAAGAATAAATGGAGTAGGGAGTGAATGGTTTAATAATTGTGGTGTGAGGTAGGGATATGTAATGTCTCCATGATCATTTAGTTTGTATATTTATGGAGTGATGAAGGAATTAGAGGCAGGGGTGGTAGGAGAGGGTGTTATACTGATGGAGAATGGAAGAGAGAGTGGAGGGTGCCGTGCTTATTGTACGCTGACGATTTGGTTTTGTTTGACGAATCTGAAGAAAGTTTGAGGATTGATAGACGGATTTGTCTGGTTGTGTAAAAGTAGTGGTTTGAAAGTAAATGTTGATATGAGTAAGGTGATAATAGTGAGTGAGTAGAGTCCATGGTGTGAAATGGTATTGAATTGTGAGCAATTGGAACAGGTATCTTTAGTTTCAATAATTAGGCTATATGTAGGATAAAAAGGAAACGGATTATGCAGAGTGTAGTAGGAAAGTTGCGAATGGTAAGAAGGTGGCTTGTGCAATTAAATCCTTGGTGAATGCAAAGGGACTTAAGTCTTGAGTGGCTAGGGCTTTACATGAGGGTATGTTGTTAATCAGTATTTAATGTATAGTAATGAAACTATAGTGTGGAATAAGAGGTAGATATCTAAGGTACAATCTGTTCAGATGGACAGTCTTAGGGGTGTGTTAGGTGTGATGATAAATCTAAGAATATATAATTTTTTTGTATTAATATATTTTAAATTTGTATATTTATCCTACAAGGTACCCTAGTAATAAATATAACATGAAAAAAGCAAGCCAACTATTTTTAAAACAAAGCTCGGTTAACGTTGGTCTGTTGGGCACCTGATGATGAATTAGTTTCTCAAGTAGTTATGTTCAACCTTAACTGGTGATTCAGTGGCTATTATTGTTTGACGGAGCTGAATATTCACATTAAGCATCGATACTGCAGTCTTGTACAGAACTCACAATATCCCTCATACAACTTTGCTGTTCAGTTTGTCAAATTTAAACTGGTTTATTTTGATACCTCTTCCTTTCCACTATCCACATCTCTGCCATAGAATTGTCTAATTCCCTTTTTCCTTATTGATTGCGCTTCTTTGCTCATCTCAGAAATTTACATTAGCCCTTGTACTTACTTTTATTTTGTGCTGACTGAAATTTTTTTCTAATGTTAATGAATTTTCAAATTTTTTTGAAGTATATTTTAATATAATCTATTTTTATTTTTTATAGTCGAAGAGATGATATGGAATCCCTTGGTTATGTCTTAATGTACTTCAATCGTGGAGCTTTGCCATGGCAAGGTTTAAAAGCTGCCACAAAGAAACAGAAGTATGAGAAAATAAGTGAGAAGAAAATGTCTACTCCTGTGGAAGCCCTTTGTAAGGTAAATACACCCCTGCAAGGGGGGTAGTGATTCTTGTGAATACGTAGTGTTAAGAACCAATATTAGGGGGATTTTGTGCATCCCTCCGGCCGGCCCCAGCCAGGGTTGGCAAAAAGCCATGGATATTTGGCTTTTTGGTTATGGTTAATTGGCTATTTGATCCTTATATGAAAAATTATAGGGGTCAAATAACCAAAAATCCATGGCTTTTTGCTAACCCTGGCCCCAGCCCCCAGCACTAGTATGTGACCTTGTCACATATGTAATCTTTTAGTCTTCTTCCTATACTCTCATTTTTGGAATTAATTATCTGTATCTTTCAATCCTTTTCCTCAACCACAGTTTCTATAGATCTATCTTTCTTTTTTTCTTCAGAGACAGGTTAATTTACGCCTATGTCACCCTTTCTTATGGGAGCGGGGCACCGGTCGTCATTTGTGCTGAATAGGTGTGAGCCGCACCACGCGTTCGTGATTCGGTTCACACGACCTAGCACCACGCTTGGGTCTTTTTCCCCTAACCCCCTCTGGAACATCCATAATAAGAGACTCCCCGCTGCTTAGCGCTGTCCTCCGGGCGCAAACCGCATGTGTTCGTCACCCATGAGGAGGAATCAATTTAATTCGATATATTATGGATATATTGATCAAACCGTTGCTGACCCTGCATTTATTACCGAACCTCTTTTGAATTGTACTTAGAACATTACCGCCATGACTTCCTCAACTTAACCTGGAAGACCTCTGTCTACCCCCCAGCGATCCCTAGCCTGGCACGCCCTCTATCCCAGGTGCCCAAGCGGGTTTGGGAGCAATCGAAAGTGCCCCCCCCCCGTCTTAGTCGTTTTTATTTGTTTACTCCACATGCTCCTCCACCCCCACCCCCTTGAATTTCAGAAGGCCCATCATTCCCGATGTATTACTTATCGCATCGCGATCCACCACCTCCAAAAGTCTTACCGACCATAGAACAATCATTCTGAGCGATACACTGGAAAAAGGTTTTAGAGTCGAAGACCCTCTTGTTAAAAAGAGACGGGTCCCTTCTCATTCAAGCTACTACCGGAATCAAAGTTCCATCTTGTCATCCTTAAAGTCTCTTAGAGATATCCCTCTTATTGCAATCACTAGCTGTTCGATCTACTCTACTCCCAGTAGCTAGTTCAATAAGACCGACCTATTCGACTTTTTCCAGCAACTCCCCTCTTCGAGTGTCATATTAGGAGATTTCAACCTTCGTCACCTCGTGTGGGATGACTCGCCTCTCCCAAGATCCTTATCGATCTCATAGTCCCCTTTTCTTTGGGATGCCTCAAGACTGGGACTCGTACCTTTGAAGTTTAGATACACACTTCTTTAAGTTTACCTGCATATATATTTCCTTCTGTTCCAATTCTTTTATGGATCGCTTCACATGGTCCTGCTTTGATTATTATCCTGCTCTCCGACAAGGCTTCCGGTCTCCCTGGCAGGTGTGCTGGGCGAGTGATCAGCGAGGGGCGAAATCTTGAAATATAAAGCCAGACATTGGCGAATGGTCTTCCTCTCACTGATGAAATTGCTTGCATAGGTGATTCTCGCACTCCTCCGCATTGGCCACACCAATATCACTCACAGCCACTACATGTCACGGATTCCTCTCCCGCCTGCAAATTTTGCTGTTGCCACACACACCCCAATCTCTTCACCCAATTTGCATCGATTGTCCTCAACTGGACTCCGTCCGCCGTTGCCCTTTTCCTAGTACCTTTTAAAATATACCTTGTCATGTCTTGTCTGAATCCTCCCATTCCAATAGTAACGCAATATTCTCATTTCTTCATGAACTGAATATTCTGTACGATATTTCTTTTTTTTTTTTTTTTTTTTTTGGCATGTATTAATAAAATTTTGATAAGACTCACCAGTAGTTGTATTTCCAACCTATCATGGCCACTTTCGTTCAGTCGTGTGAGTCCTGTACACAAACTCAACAACAACAACCGTAAGGTAAATTTATTATTATTATTATTATTATTATTATTATTATTATTATTATTATAATTTATTATTATTATTATTATTATTATTATAATTTATTATTATTATTATTATTATTCTATACATTTGTAGGTAAGGTTCACAATTTTTCTTTTTATAATGGATTTTATAAAATAAAGATGTAAAGTATTGTCCGTTGTTTGTATCTTAGGTGGTTGTTGTGTCTTAGGTTAACAAGATGACGCAGTCCCATATTTACTGTTTTTACAAGTGAGTACTTGAGTCACTTCTTACCGTAATATAAACTAATAACATCCTATTTATCTATCTGAAGGGCTTTCCTGCTGAATTTTCTATGTATCTAAATTACTGCCGAGGCTTGAGATTTGATGAGGCTCCTGATTATATGTACTTGCGTCAATTGTTCAGAATCCTTTTCCGAACACTCCATCACCAGTATGATTACACATTTGATTGGACCATGTTGAAACAAAAAGCTGCAAGTAATGCTGGGGTAGCTGGCTCTGCACCACAGCCCAATCAGACGTCAGGTTAGTGTATAAAGTATGTAGAATTTTTGTGGTAGGTTTTTTATTTTATTTTTTATAATAGTAACAGGTTTTTTTATGTTTTTTTTTATTTAGTTTATTTCCAACAGTTTGTTTAATCACAAAATCAACGCTTTTTTGAAGGCCGTTGTTTATTATATGGTTTTGGAGTTTGAATAGTTTTCGTTATGATGGTAAATTCAGATACAAAATTTTTAAGAAATTTTAACTCTTAAAAATTCTTTGAATGTATCAAGTCGCAAGTTGTTGAATTTATTTTTTTCAAAATTGTATCCAAATTGAATCTAATATGTATTACTCAAATGGTTTTAAGTATTATGGTATTTTTTTTTTTTTAATGATATATAGAATATGTTTATTTCAGTTGTATTTTAACAATTATATAGGTCACATAGTATTGGTTTCCATTATGCGAACATATAACTTATTTTAATCAGTTGTAGTTAAATTTGGGTTAAAATTTTTCATTTTACATTATTTACGTTGTAGACAGTGGTAGTTACTGCAGTAAAATTTAGCTGTCATTTGCTTTACATTAAATATATTTTAGACAATGGTAGTTTCTACAGCAAAGTTTCAGCAGTCGGTATAAAGTAGAAAATGTTTTGTATATATATATATATATATATATATATATATATATATATATATATATATATATATATATATATATATATATATATATATACTATAAAATTTTTATATATATATATATATATGAACAAAAAAATTGAGACACCTTGCACATTTCAATTTGAATAACATTTAGCTATTTTATGATGTATAGTATGTATAAAATAAATATTTGGTTTGAAAGATCACTCATTGCCATTAAAAAGACTTAAATAAGTCAAAGGAGATTTTACTCTCCATCAGCAGGATTCGAACACTGGACTCCGCATCGCTGAGTTAACAGTAACCGGTCGCCTTATCCACTAGGTTAAAACAAGATCATTTTAAGGGTGTTACAGTTAACCTCTCCAACCTTTTACAAGGGTAGGAATGGAAAGTGAGTACACAAATGGGGAAAATAAATGGAAAGAAAGTAAATTTGTATTTCAACATGAAAATGTTATAATATAAGAATATTTATTCTTGATAATTTGTGTTAGTACCTTGTGTTCAGTCACAGATAAGTGCTTTCATCCAGTTTCCTATAATAATTGATCAACGTAACAAAATCTAATGAAATAGTTGGTTAGTTTGTTGGCATCAAACTTCTATCCCCTGATTGTGGGGGGGTTTACCCACCGCAATAGCCAGTCAGGGGGAAATTGTGTTACAGGTAATTCCTAACCAAGTGGATTAGAATGCAAAGATTATCTGGGCTTGATAGCATTTGGAAATTCTAGCCACCGTGGGTGTAGTTTCTCATCCAAAGAGCAGATATTTTTATGCTAGAAGAATGAGAGGGAGAGTTTGATTTGGTTAAAATAGATTATTCTGTTGTATGTGTTGGGTATGTTTTTAGTGATTAGTGGGGTATTGAGAGAGTAATTCACTATGTCGTAAACTCTAATTAAATATGACAGAAAATCTGCTACTGGCGGCAATTTTTTTTTTGCCCATTTAGGTAGACAGACTGAGATTCAAACTCGAGGTCTCGCCAGAGGAAAAGACTCGCTTTAGTCCACTGAGCTACCATAAACTTTATGGAATATTCTTCAACTCTTCGAATGTGGTCTTAAGATCATGTAGTGACCCAGGAGCAGGAATTCTTTCACATCGTTCTGGTCACGCTGCATAACTGCGATGCTAGCACACGCAAGGTACTGATGTTCTGTATGCGCAATGTGCAGCTTCACATTATCATTTATTAACATGAATTACTCGGCACCAGTGTAAGGCATAGCATGATCCTCAAGGATCTTCTTGGTGCTCCATTGGACCATCAGACTTTTGAGGTTCATCATTCAGCCCAGCAATGAAGACATGGTCTGTTTTGCATTCTAACAAAATGCCAGCTCAGACCATGTAGGAATCTCCGCCGTAACTGACTCTTTTTTTTCTATGCAACACTGCACAAACCTGGTATCATCTGAGAACAGAACGGCCCACCATTGTTCCAACGTCGTCGACATGTATTCATGTGTAAAACAAAGTCTGTGTGCTGAGTCAATTTTGAGTCGTTTGCTAGTTGATGATGTATATAATGTCTTCCCGCAATCTTCGCCTCGCTGTCCACTAACTAACAGCTACCCCTCGGATGTCACAAATCTGCTGTTTCAAGTCCACGCTGATGATGTGGTGGTTACACAAAGACCTTGATGATACGATGAATCGGTTAACTTTGCCAACGTTGCCTGACCTCTTCCTGATCCTGCTCTCTTGGTGTATTCACCAGTCTCCAGAAACCTTCGATAAAGATGACGGGCGAGAATTTCTGCTCCTCCGTCGCTATGGGACCTTACGACTGTGATCGAAGAGGAGTGGGGAAATATTCTGCAAGACTTTATTGTTGCATTGGTTAGGTCCATGAGAAATCGGATTGAAATGGTTATCAGGGCGCGGGAGGGTGACAAAAGTTCAGAGTAAATTCTTTCATTATCACCTTTTCTTTACTGAAATTCAAATTTACTTAGTTCCTTTATTTTTCCATACTTAACCGTTGGAAAGGTAACAGTAATACCCTTAAAATGGGCTCAAAATAATAGCACTGAAGTGACCTTTCAAACCACACACTTTTTTTTTAAGTAATGTAGAAAATAATGAGATAAAAAGTTATTTGAAGCGAAATGTGTGGTTGAGTGGGTAAATTTTTTTGCTCATGATATATATATATATATATATATATATTATATAGTATATATGATATATATAATATATATATATATTATATAATATATATATATATATAATATATATATAATATATATATATATATTATATATATATATATATATATATATATAATATATATATATATATATATATTAAATTTTATATATACATTTTCATCCACAATTCCAAATTCTGTATCCACCAAACTATCCAAAGCCCAAGTTCTAAACCTTTAAAGCCACCATCCTTCCCCTCAATCTCTCTCTCTCTAACCTCTTGAGATAATTTTTCAGTTTATTTATTAATAAAATAAGTTTCCCTGGAGAAATGATTCGCCATCTCCCTCTCTTGCAGGAAACATGAGCAAATGAGCCATTGTCTAGTGAGAATTTCTTGACCAATAGGTGCATATTTTAAACATTTTTTTTATATATTAACTAAACGATTAATCCAATATGTATATATTTTATATATATATATATATATATATATTATTAATATATATTATCATATATATAATATATATATGAATTATATATGTATTCATAATAATACATTATATAAAATATATTAATATATTATTATATATATAATATAATATATATTATATATATATAATATACTTATATATATATATATAATATATATATTATATATAAATTATAATAATATATATATTATAATTTATTATACTATATATAAAATATTATATTATACTATATAGAGTATAGTGATAGTTATATATATAATATATATATGTATATATATTTATATAATATATATATTATATATATATAGCTTTAATGTACAAATAAGCATATTGCTATAGTAATCCAGTAGCTACATTGTATATATGTACTCATCGCTAACTCTAAATCATAGTAAAATTTCAGTTAATTAAGATTTTTGTGTTTTTAATTTAAGTTGAAAGGGGGGGGACATCGTATTTTCAAAATTTTGGGAGTGTTAGATTTATATGTATAATTAAGAGTTAATAATAATAATTGTTGTTGTTCAAGAAGTAGGTTATCATTTCACCTTTAGATTCACAATTGTGCATAATCAATCAGAATTCTATTTCATGTTGGATCTTTTTTTTTTTTTTTAAAGAAAATTAGTAACTATGATTAAAGAAATAAAATGGTTCCTAATTTTATAACTTTTTTTTTTTTTTTTTTTTTTTTTTTTTTTAATTCATATTAACTATC
>JABUQX010081703.1:40000-44503 GCA_015478945.1 Trachelipus rathkii
ATCCATTCGTCGTTAAGAGAATAGGCAGCACCTTTGCGAAGAGAGTTAAGGATTATTTAGGATGTTATTGAACTGTTGCAAATGGCCGTAATTGGGATTCTGAGGTTGCTCTGCAGAATCGGTGTCAGAGAGACGGTATTGGGCGTTTGAAAACGAAGATAGCTTGTACACATGACGTATTCTCTTCGAAGAGAGATGTGGCATCACATTGGCTTCAACTTCCAAGGCTCACCTGGGGGGACGATCGGACGGCTCCAGTGGAGATTCGAGCCTCGTTTTGGATTGGATCTAATAGGTGTAGTAGTGTTGTGGAGTCTGACCGTATACTGCAACAGCCATAGTAACATTTCGATCGGATTAGAGCGATGTAGAGGCGTATAAAGGACTTGCGATCAGCACCCCAAGATTTGAGCGAGATGAGCGTAACAGGTCAAGGCGCGCGATGACAAGTTGTTTTCATGTGTTTTATATGCGGTGCATATGTTAAGTGGTCATTCTAGAATGAGTCTAGAAATTTGACCTGTGTAACAGGAATGGGCGAACCGTATAAAGTTCGGTTTGCTGGAAGAAGGTTGGCAAGTTCTTCATTCCCTTTTTCTTAAAAAAGCACTGCTGAGGTTTGGTGGAGAAAACGGAAGCCAATGGAGTTTTCCCACTTGTGAAATATTCTCAAAACCTAGTTGAAGTGCCGGTTCTAGAAAGGCAGCAATTGAACACGGCTGATAATTATTAACGCCAAGTCATCGACATAGAGAGAAAATTGACAGTCGCTCGGATAGAAGTAACGATATCATTAAATCCGAGAGCAAATAGTAGTACCTTAGAACACTACCCTGCAGAACACCTTCATCCATAGTAAAGTGGCGTGACAGAATAGAAGAGCACCGAACCTGGATAGATCTATTTGATGGAAAAAGGGAGTTGTCCGCGGAAACTGAGCGAATGGAGTTTAAGGAGAATCCCAGTTCTCCAACGTTGTTTCGTAGCTTTTTCAAGTCAAAAAAGACGCCAAGAACCATCCACAGTTGAAAGGGCTTCCCGGATGTCATGGTCTATGTTTTAACAAGGGGTCCGCAGTTGACGATTTTTGCGAAACCAACTGGAAGGTTTGAGAAAGCTTGGCGGCTCTCCAGAACAGGGAGAAAGCGGCCAGAAACCATTTTCTCCATTAATTTACAGGAATGACAGGTCAGCGAAATTGGTCTTTGGTTGTCCGCTAACTGCGGATCTTTGCCAGGTTTGGGAATATTTTCTGTGTAATTTTCCACACTAAAGGGAAGGGAGTTGTGGAGTTAACAGTCGATATGTAAGTTCGAAAAAAATTATTTTCGCGTTTGGCGATTATTTCCGCCGATATCTCTGCCTGCACTCGCTTAAAAATAATGTTCGGGGTGATACGGGTTCTTTTGTATTGCCTGTAGAGTTTTCTTCTTCTCTCAGTTTGGCTGTGCCACTCTTGGGAACCACGCAAGGGTTGCCGACCGCCTGCCTGAAGGAAGATTGCGGAATGCAAGCTTCGCTGCGAGATGACGACTTGCTGGAAGGAGTGAAAGGCATCATCAACAGTCGGAAATTGGTTATTGAAATGAGAGAGAGTGATAGCTGTGGTCTGTTAAAAAGGAGCCATCCTGCTCGATCATAACTGCCAGCTGGAGTTAGTTTTTGCATTGGGCTGGTAACAAGCTCATTTAAAGCTATTGGTAATGATACTGCGAAATATAGATAATCAAAGCGGACCAGGTAAAGCGATCCATAGGGAAGGAGCAAATGAAATATCAATACAGGAGGAAGTGTGTGTATCTAAGCGTTCATATGTAGGGAGTCCCTTGTGTTAAGGCATCCAAGGGAAAATGGGGTTAGGAGATCTATTAGGATCTTGACTTGGAGGAATGACAGAGTCGCCCATAAGGGGTGCGGAGGTTTGAAGTCTCCTAGTATTATAACGACCGGAGTAGGGAGCTGTTTAATAAGATCAGCTAAGTCGACCTTTAGTAAATTTCACTACTCGGAGCGCAAGTTAGATTGGGCATATAGTAAGGTTGTGGACGAGTGAATTCGTGCTTCCGCTGCATGAAGCTTAGTTTGTAGAGGGACTGGAGAATAAGGAACAGATTTGTGAATGAGTATTCCTGAACCTCCCCAATTATTGTTATCTCTTTCTATAGAGGTTATTAGCGAATTATACTCCGACGCGTTGAAGAAGTCGCGGTGAACAAGTCGCGAAGTTCCTGCAAACATGTGCACTTGGGTGTACATATATTTATTAGTTTTGGAACAAGTTTCTTCGAAATTAGAATGGTAGCCACGACAATCATTGAAAGGAAAGTGGCCAGCTATGTTGTTTTTATATAAATTTTATGAGGATGGTCTTTTTGAGACAATTGTCTCTATGTGACTAGGGTAGTATTGGAGGTGGATTCAGATGGAGAGAAAAGGCTGAGATGTGGGTTTCGACAAGGAGGGGCAACAAATCCTGGTGGTAAAGAATATTCATACAGCAGAGATTTGGGTTGTATTACCGCTTTTGGGATGAGTTTTCAGTAGTATTTTGTGAAGGGGCTTCGCCATGAATGCTAGATAAATTGAGTTCAACAAAGTCCATATTATTGTGTGGATTTGGTTGGTCGTTGGAAGAGCATTCAAAATGCTCATGTTTAGGAATGGGAGCGATATCAGTATCTACGAAGCTAGCAGATTTAGAAATGTGTGGGGATATGGAGCTGTTTCCATTGAAATGGGGAAGGAAATTGTCACCAGAAAGGTGTCCTCTTTTTGAAAAGGTGTTGGGGTCACGATATTGGGTTCCGATATAGGATTCGTTGGGTTGACAAAGTCTGATACTGGAGATTATGCCAGTAAGTCATATTGCGAGTGATTTTGGGAAATTGGATAATTTGATTTAGGAATGGAGATCTCTGGGTCCCCTTTCATGTCTTCAACAGATCCAGAACGCTTAGAGCGTTTGCGGCTTTACGGTTTGACAATTTTCATTCATTTTCTTCGGAATGTGCAGGAGTCATTAGAATGATGAATGGTCCATTCACTATCAAGCTCCATTTGGGAGCTATTATCAGTTCATCTTCTAGGTTTAAGATTTCCCTTATGAGAGTGCTGATTTATATTGAATATTTCGGAGAAGAGCTATTCGGTAAAGATTCAGATAGAGCTAAGAATTATTGCATGTACTATTAGAAGGTTTGATTGGTGGTTGTATTCACAGCTTGTGAATTGTTTTATCTATCTTATATCTATTGCTTTTGTCTATATTAGGGCGAGTTCTCTCTATTTATATTTTTATATTGATTCTATTTTTCTGTTTAAAAATTCGGAATGCTCTGAGTATTTTAACGAATAGATCTTTAGCTTGGCCGACTATTCTTTTCTGTGCTTTGAGAACCTCCTTTTCCAGGGATTTAAGTAATAGTGGTAGGCGAATTAAGGGACAAAGAATCCGTCCACTTGCATAAGTTTGTGAACCTATTTGGTAAGTATGGGATAGTGTGTCTTGGCAGGAAATGTTTTCCAAATTTTGTACTGGATGAACCAGTTTTTAGTTTCAACTGCTGTTTGTTACTTGCAAGTACTTGGGATAGGGTGTTGATGGTTTTTTGGACGGGAGATTGGAATCAGAGGTCTGCTTTTTGTACTATTTGAAGAGTTGGCAGTGTGGGCAATAACAAGCAGACAGGTTGCAGTAACTGCCTGAGTTCCGCCTGGAATTTAGGAGAGAGTTCTGGTAGGATGGGGTCGTGTTGGCGGATTAACACGCGGGACCGTGAAGGGCAGCTGTTATTGGGCGGTAAAATTGAACTTTTGATTCGTCTGAATAATTTTTCCTTAGCTGGCGTATAGCCAATCTCTCCTGCTTCAATTTTGTATGTACATGCTCCAAGACCTTATGTTCAAACAGGTAAGACGGGCATTTGATAGAAGAAGCTTTGGGGTCCTCACAGTTTCTACAGTTAGGGTTATTTTCACACAGAATTAAATAATTCTCCGCAGATTGGCGGCATATGTCATCCGGTCCCTACAGTATTTTTCGGGGATGACCAAACCGTTGACATTTGAAGCAACGTCTGGTCGAGGATAAACTGCGAACACTGTGATTTGTTGAACCCTATTTTCACGCTTTGTTTGGGGATCTGGGTATTAAAGATCGCAACAAACGAGAATCATGATTTGTCAGGAGTTTCCCCGGCTAGGGGAATCTATAAATGTTGTAACGGAAAATCTTTTCTGCTGGAGATCTCTCATAATGACATTGCTAAATTTTCGTCTTTCTTGTTCATAACGAAAAAATAGTGCCTTTAGATGTGGTTTCTTATATCTTCAGGAGTAGAAATCACCACAGGAATGTTTCGAGAGACGTTAAGGAGACCAAATGGAACTTTGGTTTTCGGTTAGCAGCTTGTACGAAAATGGATCCATTTCTCATTAAAGTGACTGGAGGGTCTTCAACTCCTAAAACTTTTTCAAGTGCATCGCTGAGAAAAATGGTTCTGT
>JABUQX010081704.1:0-7500 GCA_015478945.1 Trachelipus rathkii
TTCCTTTTGATACTATATTCCTATAAAGAGTGACTCCTTTTACGTTAGATTCCTTCTAATGGTAAGACCTGGTTATAACAATGAAATCCAGTCGACACAAGTCAGTTTCATATATTTAAAGTATTATTTTAGTAAAATACCTATGCAGGCGTTCTTTAATAGTACGTTGGACTCTTTCAACTATTGCGCTTTGTTTACGGAAATGGTATTGTAATAGCTTATCCATACTCCCAGAGCATCTCCTGAAACTCTCGCCCCTTGAATTCCATTCCTGAATCTGTCCAAAATGATTTAGGTGTTCTCCGCTCGTCCTCTATAATTTCAAGAACAGCATCGGCAACTGTAGCTGATCTTTTATCTTTTATTGGCCTCAACCACAAGTATCTAGAGTATACGTCAATTGTAAAAAGTATATATTGAAAACCTTCATTATAAGAGCTGTATTTAATCATTTCCGATAAATCTAACTGCCATATGCTATCGAGCTGCGAAGATATGGTTTTCCGTGGTAGGAAATTTTTTTCTACAGGTTATGTAGAGTAAATGCCTCTTCACCTCCAAATATGCTTTTAACTCTTTTTTCTTCAGAATTAGGTATACCTTAAGGGCAAACCTAGTGAGACGTCTATCACTACAAAACAAGAATTTTCGGGTCTTCTCACCCCTTCAAAGCTATTGAAATAAATACCTCATCCTATCAACCCTACTTAATACTATATCCTCTGTCTCTCTCCATGGCTAATCTGATCATGTTATATACAAAGTCGCTCCGAGAGCCTACCTACTATCATCATCACAAATCCTATATTACTATCCTATCCTATATATGTGTATTACAATAAATAATCCCTATCGGTACATAATGTATTATTATATAACTATGCAAAACTATATCTTTATTAGTCATTACAATTGGATGAAACAAAATGTAATATTCCTTAGTACGTAATCTAACTAATAATAAAAAACAACACAAATAAGTAACCTTTATTAAGATACAAGATTCAACTAGAATGATATTCTTAGGTCACAGGGCACTAACAGTACAGACGAAATAGCACTCTACAGATATAAATACATACAATTATTCTATACATTTATACACAACATTATCAGCTAATATATTTATATATATATATAATAATTAACCTTAATAATATAAATATTGACTCATAAATATACATACATGGTACTTGACTACCTATACAAACAAACTATATATGCAAATATATAACGAATAAACTATTGATAATAAAAATATCTACCGAAAACTAATAATACAAAATACTATATAAGAGCGTATATATTCATTAATAGATACACCACTACATAATACCATATTATTTATTTAGTAACCTAACTATAATCTACAATATTATTATATATATATATATCATATCCTAATTATAATTTTTTAATGAAAATTAATTCTTGCATCAAAATAGCATACAATATATTAATCATATTATTTACCTTTTTATCTTAATTTCAGGTGATTTTAATTTTACTTTGTTAGCACTTCTTCATTGATTTACACTGAGTATAAAAAAAATCTGTTTAAATTTTTTTCTGATTGCCGTAAGGAAGTCCTCTGATGCACACTTCGAATCAGATCTTGGCGTAACGGGATATTATCCGTTATAGTCGAAATCAGAGGAGCCGTCATGCTATAAGTTGATCGAGAATAGACATCCTATCTGGCACACCACTTCATACAAGATATCCTCAGAGATATCTTGACTTTTTGACTCATCATATTACCAAATTATATTAGCCAATGGGGTCCTTAATTCTATTCAGTTACGTGAGAAAGATCAGCCTATCAAGTCCTAACAATATTTCGGTCATTTACTATTTCATCAGTCGCATTTATTGTTAAATAAATTACTTCTAGCCGATCTCTTCCATTCTAAATATGAGATTAACTTTGAGTTTATATATAAAAATCTTATTAGCTGATATACGCACACTCAGCCTTTTGATTTAACATTGTATACTCATTACTATATATTTAATGAGTAGTCATCTCCTCTGATATGGAATATTTATTATTAATAATTATATATCTTTTCATTTTTATTATCACTCACTATCTAGTTTTAATCCATTCATTAAATAGGATAATATTTAAGTATATATATCTTATACTATATTCGGTAGTCTATAGAGTATTATAGTACTGGAAATATATATAAGGGAAAAATTCCTCGACTAAAATGTTTGAGCTGCAGGAGACGTAGGTGATGAGTAATGTAGAATTCAATATACGACTATCTCTAACGTTTATAAAGAGAAGTTCCACCATATCATATATAAACTATATATTTAGATTATATTATTATTATATATTATATATTAGATGTTAGTGATATATATATATATAGTATACTGATCTATGTAGTTATAATTATACGGTATATATATATATTATATATAAACAGAGTGATCCACGTATTATTCTCTCATTATTAGGTAATTATTATAATATATAGTATCTATATAATAATATGATATAATTTATTACCTTATAATATCACTTAAGTATTACATTATATCTTTATTATCTCATATATTATATATATAATTTTGAGTTTTATTATACTGTTCAACTTAGGATTTATTATATATAATCCCAGAGAAGGCAAGTTTTATTCTTTACCTTCTCATTATAGGTTCTTTCTTTATATTCGATATATCGATATATAGATATATATATATATAGAATATAGGCTCACATTATATAGCTTGAGATATATATAAGATATATATATATATATATTATATATAGTATATAGATAATAATAATATTATATATATAAAATATATATATCCGTCACTTATATATAAATGTTGTGAGTGTACTTATTTTTTTAAATTTCTCAGAATATTGTTTCATTCCCATGACTTAAGTCCATTGCATGAATACTTGCATGGTAAAATAACATTTGTCTCCGACTGACCAAAACAGTGAGACGAAGAGAAAAAATAATGATTGCTTTGAAGAAGCAAATCTGCCAACAGAATAAAATCAGATTATAAAGGTGTGAAACACCATGTTGCTTAGACAGGTGCTTGAAAATTGAAAAAAAAAGGCTAAAGAAAGCCCAATAATTGAGTTTACCTAAGGAGATATGATCTGGAAAAGAGGAATTGTAGAGTAAAATCAAGAGTATCTCGCACAAAGCATATATATAGCGTCGTGTTCAAAGAAGAATACTGAAGACACTAACTACTGACTTTAAACGCTGAACTATGGGAAAATTAAAGGGTTAAAAGTTCAAAGTTGAAACTTCAAGCAACACAAGAAAGCTATTGAAGGAATAATAAAAAAGTCAATGTTCGTTAACTTTTCTAACTTTTAAAAGATTATTAATTTTATTTATTTATTTTTGTTTTTAGTTTATACGATATATATTTTATCAAAAATTGTTAAAATTAAAACAAAATAAAATTTTTCCTTTGAAAATTGTCGCGAAGAATACGGAACGAAACCTTGGTACTATAATTAAGATCAATAGTTTTATTTTATTCTAGAATAATTTTAAGACCAATTTCTCGGGTACAAATTAGGACGTGAATATATCATTTCAGGAATGGTTAGAAAAATATGCATGCCAAAATCCGTTATAAGGGGGGCATATAGTTATAATAATAATAATAATAATATAATCAAGAATAATAAGAAAATGAAAATGAAAATGAAATAAAATAACATATAGATATGATACTTATATATGAGTATTATATAATGAAATTATATTAATAAAATAAGTAATATATATAAATATTAATAATAATTAATGCCAAACCTCAATAAGATAGTGAGATGTAATGAATATAGGTCATACATAAATAATAATAAATTAAACATAATTGGAATAATAATAATAATACATAATAATAATAAAATAATAATATAGAAATTATATAATTCAGAAGGCAATTATTTTGTTTTATTTCAGAAATTTGTCCTTAAAGAAAGTAATGAAGATTAAGTAGTGTATGTTGAAGGTTTTTGAATGGCAAAGTATTTAGAGAAAGTCTTGTCCGAAGGAGAAAAACCTAATATAATAACAATAAGCAATATATTCAGATAACAAGATGCCTTGTTATTAAATTATTTTAAATATAATAATTTCATTAATAATATAATAATATAATAATAATAATAATAATAATAATAATAATAATAATATAATAATAATATCTTATAATAATTTCAATAATCACAATATATATTAATATCATTTATCTATTTATTATTTATTTATTAATGTTATGATTATTATTATTATTGATATATTATTATTATAGATTTATTACAATAAATCTGGTCAACTCACACTTAATAATAATAATAATAATAATTATATCCTTCCATATATAAATTTAATCCGAACCTAATATAATAATATAATAATAATAATTTAGATAATAATATATAATAATATTTATATAATCAAAGTAGAGCGAGATTACATTCATATAAAATATGACGGATAGAAAAGTAAAAGTATAATATTTATATGAGCAAGGAAACATTCTATACCTATGTAATTCTTATGATTATATAGATATTTTAAATCACAAACAACGTGGAACACGTGGTAAAAAGCAGTTTAACGTGACTATTTTCCGTCGACACTGAGACCAACTTCAAAATGAAGAAAAAAATTAAAAAATTTATTTTTTTTAACATGTTTCAATTTATGCAAAATATGTGTTATTTATCTTTTTACTCGATAAAATTCGCGACTTCCCTCACCAGAGGAGAGTCCTATTTCTTACTCTCCTCCTTCCTATATATATTATTCCTCATTCACAACAAATTGATGTTTCTATACGACGTAGCTTACTTCTGAGGCCCCATTCCTCCTCTTTTCGCCTCAAAAATACGAACAATAGAGGAATTAACAGTATATCCACTTATAAATTATACAGAGCACTGTGTTCAAATCTCGCGCGCTTCACAAGTGACACAAATAACCGCGAAGAAAATAATTATAATTTGAATTAATGAAAGGACGCTGGCAATTTTTAGAAAATATAGATTAATAACCTGATAATAAATTAATTTTTTATATCCTTATCAAATTACCTATCTATACTATATATAAAATATATATGATTTTAATTATTATTATATATATATTAATATATTTAATCATAAAATTATATAAGATGGTTTATACTATTTTTTTTTAAATATTTTATTATATTGATATATTTAAATATTATTTAATTATAAATATATTAAATATTATAATACTTTCAGTTGGCGTACAATGTACAGAATTACACTTGGGGCAGCTATGCTTTAAATATTATATATATTCAGTAGAGTATTAGTATATTATATAATATAATAATATATATATAAATAATATATATATATATATTATTATATACTAGAGTATTATTCTATCTATATATTCATAATTAGGTATAGGTAACATAGTACTCAATTATATATATATAATATATATAATATAAACATATATAATTATATATTATATATATATAATATTGTATACGTGAAATAATGTATTATTATGGATGTTTTATATACGTAGTAAGCAATCATTAGTTATAACTTACTGTGCCAATTTAATCTATTTTCATTTAATTTTAATTTTAAAATTACTTCCTAAATTTATGTTTTTTATTTATAATGTATAACTTATTTTTAAGTTTTTTTCATTAATTATATTTTTATAAATTAAATATTTTAAATGACTTACGGTAGTGATGGACATGACATCCGCATACCGCATCCCGCATTGCCCGCAACCGCACTTTACCAAAATTGGACATCCGCATCCGCATCGCAATCCATCACCTAACGTCACATACCGCATCCTCTTTTGGAAAAATGAGGATTGTGTGCACGGATGTTTTCTACATTCATAAGATTAAATAGCATATAAAATAATTTTTCCATATTTAATATGGGAGTTTATGGAATAATTGTAAAATTTTTGATTTCCGATTTCAGTGTATATAATATATATATATATAATATATATATTATATGAATATGATATATATAATATATATATATGTAATATATATATATATATATATATATATATATTAATTATAATTCAACGGTGGTGAGTGATTCGATAAGTTTTATAATAAACCTCTTTAATAATCTATATATCTAGAGCCCGTGTACGTGGATAAGCTATAGATAAATGAAAGCGAGAGAGTGAAGAGGAGGCAAAAGTTGGAAGTGGCTTAGAAGCTAGCACAAAGGAACTGATAGATGATATGAAGGAAAGCAAAAAGAAGATTTTAGATTGGCAAGAAAGTATAGAGGAGCGAAGAGTAGTGTATGTAATATCAAATTTCAAAGACAAAAATGGAGAAACATTGGTAAGTTACCCGGAGAAGAGAAAACGGGAAAAAGGTTGGATAGATGTGCTAATTGACCTGATAATTGTTGTATATGAGGTGGGGATGTGCCGCCAATGACTTGGAATAAAGGAAGGTGGTATGAGAGACGGGGAGGAGGAAGAGAAATCGTAAGAGGGATGAAGAGGAGGAAGGTAATAACGGAGGAGGAATTTGAGGAGGCTTTAAGGAAATGGAGAGCGGAAAAACTCCTGGTGAGGAGTGAGATAAATAATTGAGTTGACTGAGTCCTTCAGAGGAGGAGAGGGGCTGAAGCCTTGTATTGCCCTTGGCGAGATTTCTAGAACGAGGTGTTGGGTGGAGAGAGTACGAGCTAGGCCGTGAAGGTGGGGATGAAGGGTCAAAAAAATAGTTCCCAATTATGTAAAGGTAAGTGGGACGCAGTAATATTGTAAAAATTATATAAGAGGGAAGTCTCCACAAATGGATCACATTGGCGAAGTTAGTATGAAAGTGGTAAGTATATTAGAATAATGAAAAATAAAGATAAAAAGAGATAGAGCCATAGAGTGGGTGAAGACGCAGTATGGGTCCACATGAGGTTGCCGGTCCAAGTATGAGTAGCCCTTACTATATGATATATTGAATAGTAATTATTAAGCATTTAGTGAATGAGTATTGTGAAAAAGACATTGGGAAAAACATACCTAGAGGCATATATCCTTCATAGACGTTTGAAGAAAGCATTTGATTCTGTACCCCAGAAAGAAGCTGTGGAGAGTTCCGGAGAGGGATTATGAAGTTGGAGGCAGACTTGATAAAGGCAGTAAGAAGTACATATGTGAATAGCATAAGTAAGGTAAGAACAGGATATAAAAATGAGGAATGGTTTGAGGTAAAAAAACTGGAGTAAGGCAGGGTAGTGTGCTGTCGCTGATACTGTTTATAGCGTATTGACACAGTCATAAAAGGTGTAAAAGAGAGTTTAGAAGAGATTGATGGAGAGATCATGGCAGATATGCAGATGATTTGGAGGTGGTTTGGCAGTGGAGATGAGTGAGAGGGTTGAAGCAATGGTGCTGTGTTGTTTTGCAGAATAAGTTGAGAGAAACAGGATTGAATATGAATGTGGGGAAAACAGAA
>JABUQX010081704.1:10000-12500 GCA_015478945.1 Trachelipus rathkii
ATATTAATATCTAAAGTACAATGTGTTGGGATGGACAATCTTAGGGGGTGTGTTAGGTGTGAGCCAACCCGACCTATCATTCCATGCCTTTCACATGACCAAACCACTCTCAATGTACTCTCGTTATAATTCTCTATTTCTCCTTTCTCAACACCACAACCAACCCCCTAATTGTTTATTCCTCAATTTTATCAATTCTTCTCACACCTAACACACCCCTAGATTGTCCATCAACACATTGTACTTTAGATATATACTCTTATTCGCAACATAGTTTCAAAACTACATAGTAACAGTTTAATCACGGGTATACCATACTTCATGCAAAGACCCAGCGCACTCCACCTCTAGTCCTTTTACACTCCACCAGAGCGATTTAACTAGCACGAGCTACCTTCCTAACATTCATTCAAACTTTCTTACTACACTCTCCATACTCGTTTTCCTTTTCAATCCAACATAATATCCGTAAATATTGAAACTCAGACAACTTGTTCCAGTTGACTCACCATCAACATAACCTCGTCACCGAGGACTGTCTCCTCACAACCCATAACCTTGCCTCTTATCTACGTTTACTTTCCAACCCAACCCTCCTTTTTCACACCCTGCAAAATTCCTCTATCAATCCTCTCTCAATTATTTGTCAGATAAAGATAGATTTACATTCTCCGGACATTTTATTGTTGCCACGTTATTTCTGCCGGAAATGTTTCCTCAGTAGATCCATCTTTCCTGAGAAAAATGTATGAAACCTGTAAGGTGTACACTTTCATTGACATAAAGAAACTTAAAACAGAACTATCATATTTTATAGCCTAGAAGAATTTCGTTCTACATGTCTGGGGCCATAGCTTTATTCGATTTCATTACAGAAATTCACTTGGAAGCCACTTTTAGTAAAAGGTGAAACTATTAAAAGTTTTAATAACCGTTCCGATGACAACGTCCAAAGCAGAGCGCTGCTTTCCTTATTTAAAAAGGATTAAAACCTTCCTTAGAAACACCATGGGGCAAGAAGGACTTCCGCCTTTAATGCAATGCTTTCGATCGAAAGACTTTTTATGAGGCATAACAGATTTTAATAATAAGTCGTGCTATTGCACAATCAAAAGATAAGAAAAGCTGACACTTTTCCTTTTTTGGAAACACCACACACACATCACACAGTACATTATATATTATCTAAATATACTTATATTATTATATATATATATATATTATATATTATATATTAATGATATATATCTATTAAATAATTATAATATATATACTATATTACTATTATATATATATATTATATACTTATATATATAGTATATATATATATTATATATATATATATTATTATTATAATATATATATATGTATATATATATATATATATAATATATATATATATATATATACTATATATATATAATATATATATATATATTTATATATATATATATATATATATATATATATATATATATATATATTCTATATTATTAATTTATTATTAGTGATGGACCGGATGTCAAAAATTGACTGTTTGCGGATGCGGATGCGGTGGCGGATCGTTATGTGAGGATGCGGATGCGGATGCGGGTGCGGATCTTAAAGTAGATGAGGATGTGGATGCGGATGCGGATGCGGATGGTTACTCTTTGAAGTTTGAATTAAAAATTAAAATATATATATATATATATATATATATATATATATTATATATATATATATATATATAGTATATATATATATATATATATATTATATATATATATATAATATATATATATATATGTATTCTAGTATGACATGACATGATATGATTATCTATATATCTTACATCTTACATTCTCTCACAGTCAGGTTTACGAGCCTGTCAGTGGGGCCAACCTCCGCTTCCATCTTGCTCTATCCATCACGATCCCATCTGCCATCAGCTCATCCATTGCAGGCATCTGGTGTTTCCTCAATGATCCTCTCTGCTCTCCACCTCTTCCGCGGTCTCCCCGGTCTCACCGCTCCGGTTATCCACCTCCGCTTCCTGCTGGCAAACTCTCTCTCTCTCTCTCCCTGGCATCCTCTCGTCCCCACCATGTCAGTCTGGCTGCGTCCACTTCTATTCATCATGGGTTTCACATCCACGCTCTCCCTCACTGTCTCGTTTCTCACTCTCTCTTTCGTCATTTCCACGCTGTCCTCCAACACATTCATCTTCCGCTGCTCTGAACTTCTACTCTCCTCTCTCTCCTCTGAGTCATGCTCCATATTCTCGGCCAATGCAACAGTATCGGCGTCAACACTCTCTCGTATATTGCTCTCTTCACATCTCTTTGTTCATATATTTATCTTTAAAGATGGGGTATACTGCTCTTACCAGTCCTGCCATACTGTCATATCCTACTCTGTAATTTTTTACCACTCCCTTCTCTTCCAAGTGTCTTTCCTATGATATAATCTAAACATCCAATTTGTTTTATTCTCTACGGTCTACCTCCACATATCAACT
>JABUQX010081704.1:17500-36239 GCA_015478945.1 Trachelipus rathkii
AGGATTTGGGAGGTAAATCAATGGTTGGGTTGTAAAATTTTTGTTTGGCTTTTTTAAGAGAACGAGTTATGATATGTTTGGGGTAAGAAAGTTTGTTAAATGTAGTGAAGATGTAATTAAGTTCAGTTTGTAAGAAAGGGGGGGAACATATGTGTAAAGCTCTAAGGAAAAGGGAAGAGAGAATGCCAATTTTTGTGTTGGTAGTATGTGAAGGATTAAAAGTAGGTTTACGGTAAATACTATATAAAAAGGTCGGGCTATTGTGCCAAGAGAGAAGGTGTCAAGGAAAGGTAGTGTTTTGTTGATAGAGAGTTCCATAGTGAATTTGATATTAAGTGTTGTAATAGAGTTGATAAATTAAGGATGATAATGGGGTCAAGTGGTAGGGGTGGAAGAACAAAAATGTCAATCGAACATAGCGAAGCCAGGTAGTGTTGGATGAGAGAGGGTGGTTAAAGGATAAAAAAGTGCTTCAATAAGCTCATAAATAGTTGCTGAAGGATAGGGGGACAAAAGGAGAGCCCCATGCTAAGACCAAGTGTTTTGTTTGTAGTCAAGATTGTTGAGAGGTGGAAGAATTATGTTTCAAGAGTGAGTAAATTAATTTTTTAAGAAGGAAAATAAGCTAATTGTATATGTTTTCAGAGACAGTAACGTTCTAATAGAGATGATGGTGCAAGGTAACGGGGAGCAGAGGTGGAATACGCAAAGGTGACGTCAAACTAAAGGATATGGTTGGTGTGAGGTGAAATATTGCGTGTTTTGAGGATGAAGTCTTCAGTGTTTTTGAGATGAGAGGTGGAGATTTGTCCATAATTGATTTATTGATAACACTTACACACTCCTCAACAAAAATCCTCTTAACAACTCTCACATTAGATTTAACCATCATCTTAAACTCATCACTAAAGATTTCCCCAACCTCAATAATGATTTAAAACCCAGCCTCCCTCGTCTCTCACAATTTTATGGTATCCCTAAGATACACAAACCTAACAACCCTGTACGCCCCATTATTTCTAACACTAATTCTGTTTCTTACAAGCTGTCTTCTTGGCTTTCCCAACAACTCAAACCTTTACTTGGCCAAATCTCCACCTCTCATCTTAAAAACACTGAAGACTTCATCCTCAAAACACGCAATATTTCACCTCACACCAACCATATCCTTAGTTTTGACGTCACCTCTTTATTCACACCTCTGTCCCCGTACCTTTCACCATCTCTCTATTAGAACGTTACTTCTCTGAAAACAATTACAACTTAGCTTATCCTTTCCCTTTCTTAAAAAAATTAATTTACCTCACTCTTGAACATAATTTCTTCCACTTCAACAATCTTTACTACAAACAAAACACTGGTCTTAGCATGGGCTCTCCTTTGTCCCCTATACTTAGCAACTTATTTATGGAGCTTATTGAGCACTTTTTTATCCTTAACCACCCTCTTCTCTCCAACACTACCTGGCTTCGCTATGTCGATGACATTTTTGTCTCCATCCCCCTAAACCCACTGACCCTAATATCATCCTTAATTTTATCAACTCTATACACACTAATATTAAATTCACTATGGAACTCTCTATCAACAAAACACTACCTTTCCTTGACACCCTTCTATCTTGGCAAAATAGCCCGACATTCTTATATAGTATTTACCGTAAACCTACTTTTAATCCCCTCTGACACTCATTGGTTTTCCTCACATACTACCAACACAAAAATTGGCATTCTCTCTTCCCTTTTTCTTAGAGCTTTACGCATATGTTCCCCCCCTTTCTTACAAACTGAACTTAATTACATCTTCACTACATTTAACAAACTTTCTTACCCCAAACATATCATAACTCGTTCTCTTAAAAAAGCCAAACAAAAATTTTACAACCCAACCATTGATTTACCTCCCAAATCCTTTTCTTATCTACCCGTACCACATGTACCTCACACCTCTATCATAAGATCTTTACCTGAATCTTTAAAACTTACCACCTCTAATACATCTTCTCTCAAACGGATTTTCAAACCTCCAACACACACTCCCCAAACCATCTCCCAATGTGTATATACAAAATCCCCTGTTTTAACTGTAACTCTTGCTACATTGGAGAAACAAATGACTTCCTTAGACGTAAAAAACCAACACAATGGAAGACCTCAATAAAAAAGATTCACAAATTCTGCCTCACCTTCCAACAGAATCAAATCTCTTTAAGCAGAAAAATAACTTAATAACAGACTCCCAAATCATACAGGTACTTGACCCCCTACAACGCAAAATAATTGAATCACTATGTATAAAAAATATCCCGAACTATAACAAACTACTAGGCGAATATTCATTAGACCCCACACTTAACACATTATTGACCACCACACCTTTTTTCAAAAAAATCTTAACAAAACATACATAATTAATTTATTTACTATTTCATTGATTTAAATTTTACACTTTTCATTGATTTAATATTAAAATATTTTTTAGTCTTCCACCAACCGCGTCGGACAGAGGATCCAGCAAGGATCGAAAGCTAACGCCCTTCACAATCAGTAGGATGTTTCCTAAAATATAAGGTGCTAATAAAATCACTGTGTTTTTTTTAAAAATTATTTCAGGCCTCCATTATTATATATATATATATAATATATATATATATATATTATATATATATTATATATATGAACGCCTCGTGGCGTAGGAGGTTGATTCATCTACTCTCATGCGAGAGGACGCTGGTTCAATCGTACGCGTAGCAGTGTGAGTTTTATCTTCCTGGGGCAAGAATTAAAACTTTTGCTGCGAACCATAGCTGTGTGGCGACAGGCTTGGGATAGCCGGCCTTAAAGTTCGATTTCCTGTAGTCCCCCAGTGTTACCCTCTGAGAAAGGGATAAAGCACGTTAAAAGGAAGTTGTATATAATATAGTATATATATATACAATTTTTCCAGAAAAGTATATCTTTTATATTAATATATATATATATATATATCAATATATTATTAATAGTATATATATTATATATATATATAATATATATATAATGATATATATATATATATATATATATATATATATATATATATTTACAAGTGATGACCTACCTTGGTCTTGTAGTATCAGTTGACCAAGAATTTAGACCCAACAAAATAGCTTTAATTAAATTTCAAGATAATTAAAATCAAGTTTTATATAAAGTGAAGTTGAAAAAAAAAATTAATATGACGTAATAAAAAAATTTTATTTCTACTTTTTCTCGTTATTAATAAAAATACTGTTATATAAAAATGAAAAAAATTAAAATGTTCTATGTGTATTTATTTTAAATTTTTTAATTAGAAATTTTTAAAACTAAATACTTTGATGTTAACAAATTCATTGCATAGCGTTTCAATGTATTATTACATCATATGAAGTAGTTTGATGTATATAAGCTAATAGGACCGTGAATCAATATTTTTTACGTGATATGAAGTAGTTCCTCCCTTTTGCAGTTATTTATTTATTTAAATTAATGAGTATCATTAATTAAAGATTCAAAGTTCATTTCAAAAAGTTCATTAAAAAATTTATAGTTTTTTTAGAAATAATATCAAGGCAAATGAAATTTATTTGTGATTTTCTTTGATTTAGCTAATCAATCATTGTCCGTTGATGATGGAATTGTGGAGTTTGATATAATTTGTTTTTTTCTGTTTAAACATAATAAAAAAAAAGTCCAGCAATCTACATACCTTAGTAATTGTTATGTCGGTCTCAAAGAAACTGCGAGTTCTCGTTTAGTTATGTTAAACAAGGGTCTCATCCACCCTTGTATGGAATACTACTCTAAAATCTGGCAGTTAAAATTTCACCCATCTTATGGATAAGGTGAATTCAAGGCTACAATAATATTAATTAACTGTTTTTAACATTCAAAATTCCATGACCATCTTTGCGAAGGAATGTTGGTCCTCTTTCTCTTCTTTTGTAGGTTCTAAAGCGGTAGGTGGTTGAAAGAACCGGTCACTCTTCAATCACCAGCTTTAATACCCCATCACTGCGCAAGGGGTACAATGTCTTCAAATACATTTTGTATGACATTAGCTGCTCCAGGCTTGTTCGTTATGGTGCCTCCCTTCTAGTCGCCTTTATTCTATGGAATTCTCTTCCTTCTTCAGTATTTCCTCCTGAATTTGATCTCCCCTACTTTAAAACTTTAAATCTTGCGTTTGCGCTCATCTGAGAAATTTGTGTTAGGTGGGATTGGTGAGATAATTTTTTTTTATGTCAATAATATATATATATATATATATATATATAATATATATATATATATATATATATATATATATATATATATATTTATTATATACTTTATACGTATTATATATATATAATATATTATATAGCAGGCATATGCGTCATAGGGCAGGGCTCTGAGGGCTTAGCCTATCCGGTTTATTTTTCTTATATTATTTTTCGTTAAGAAATGAAACTGATATTGCAAATCAAATGCTGTCTGCTTGCATAATAGAACATTTTATTCTGTTTTTTATCATATTGAAAAGGTTAATTTTATACATAATCTAGATATAATATATATATATATATATACTATATATTTTATTATATATATATATTTATTATTATATATATACATATATATATATAATATATATAATATATTTTATATATATAATATATATTATATATAATATATATAAGTTACGAAGAAGGAAATATAAGATAAGACTCGCTTTTGATGTGGCGAAGAAGGCAGCAGAATGATTTTTCTCTCTCTCTCTCTGCTCTCCTCCTCGTTCTCTCTCTCTCTCTCTCTCTCTCTCTCTCTCTCCTCTCTCTCTCTCTCTCTCTCTCTCTCTCTCTCTTCTCTATCAAGATATCTCTCTCTCAAAATTAAAAAAAAATGTATGGTAGAGTATCTTAAAAACAATATATTATATAATATATATATATATATATTATACTATACTATATTATAATTATATATATATATTATATAGTAATATCATATATATATATATTGTATTATTATATATATATTATGTATACTATATATATACTATATATATTATATATAATTTAGTCATAATATGCTATATATATTATATCTTACTATTATTATATTGGGCCATTATAATATAAATATATATATAATACTATATATAGTATATATATATAGTATATATATACATATATATATATATATATATATATATATATATATATATATATATAGTATAGAGTATATTATATATATATAGTATATATATATGGTAGTATTATTATAGTAGGTGAGTGGTATAGTTATGGGAGTAATACTGAGTTGAGTATAATTAGATGAGGTGGAGTGAGGTGTGTACGTAGGTACTGATATTGTAATGACTGGGTTTATATAGTCAGTGATTATATAAGGGTAGTAGGTTATGTAGAGTATGATAGTAGGTATGTAGGTGTAAGCTATAGTATAGTATATGATGTGGGAAGTTTATGCTGAGGGGTGGTCGGGGTAGTAGGGTAGTGATAGGTGAGTGGAGTTGCGGTATGAGTTGGGTATGTATATAGTATATATCTTATAGAATAAGTACGTGGGAGAAGGAGCTATAATGGGGGGTGAGTATTTGAGGGTGAGTAGTGTGAGGTAGTAGTAGGAGAAGTATATATATAGTATTATTAATATATATATATATATATTAGGGATGTATATAATAATAGTGTATATATAGTACTATGTGGGTATATTTTATATATGTATAACTATATATATATTATATTATATAGGAGGTATAATATAATAATATATGATATATGATATATATATATATATATTAATAATATATATAATATATTATATATAATATATATATCATATACATATATATATTATATGATATATTTTTAAATTAGATTTTTTTATTATTAAAATATTTTTTATTTTTTTTTTTAATAGTATATATATATATATATATATATATATATATATATATATATATTTATATTATATATATAATAGTATATATAAATATAATATTATATATATATATATATATATTATATAGGATAGTATATATATATATTATATATATATATATATAATATACTATTATATATATAATGTATTATATATTATAGTAATATGAGATATATATTTTGGTTTTGTATATATATTATATATAATATAGTTCATTTATTTTAAGACTTATATTGTATATATGTAAGTATAGTTATATATATTTATAAGGATATATGAGTATATAGATTATTATTATATATATATAGTGTGTATATATAAAATATACTATTTATATATATATTTGTATATACTATTAATTAGTATATATAATATAATATATAGTATATATATATATATATATATATATATATATATATATATATATAATATTATATATATAATAATATAATTATTAATTATATTTAATAATATATAGTCTATATATTATATAAATTATGATAATATCTATTTATTATATAGTATATATAATATATATATAGTATAGGTATATATTTATTTATTGATATATAATTAACAAAATAAGAGGATATATATTATATTTATTAAATATATTTATATAAGTTATTTCTCCTTTCCTGTGTTTTATACATTATTTAAAGGATGTTTTCAACCATTAAAAAATCCACTCTACATCCGACTCCTCACAGTTATATATATATAACCTTAATAATAATATATAGATATATAATAATAATATATATATATAAATTTGTTTTCAACCATACATATATATACTCTATTTCTCTATATATATATATATATATATATACATAAGAATAAGCATTTAATTTTTAATAAATTGTAAAGCTGTTTTCGTTTTTGCATTTGAGCGTAAACACATATGACAAAAACGATAAGTCTTAGTTTCATTTTCGTATGATAAATCATGCAAATTATGTAACTTTTATGCAACTAAACTTTGCTTCTTATTTTTGCAGAAGAACAGCTGTAATGGATCACGTCTTATCTTGCTCAATCTGTTTTAATAAATATAAGAGAGGCACAATTATTCCCCAAGTTTTGAATTGTGGACACACGTTTTGTTCGTCATGTATAAAACAACTTGAAAGAAATTCTTTTTGTCCTGACTGTGGAAAAGGTATTGAAAGGAAATGCCCGTGGAACTTTCCGATTAATTATGCATTATTAAATTTAATTGAAGAATTCCATTCAGAAAAAAACATAAATGTCGACAAAATGGATCGAAGTGAAAATTCCAAAGAAAAACATCCTATTAGAAATGGTTTACTGAACAATGAAATGACTAGATCGATTAAGATTGTAAACTGTAAGGGTGGCATTGAGACAGTTGAAAAAACTTTTGAATTCGACATAAATTTTGATTCATGGCAAGAAGAACTGGAAAAAATATTACTCAAAAAGGGAAAAGAACATAGAGAATTTCCCAATGGGAATGACTGGTATTTCATACAGGTTGAAATTTTACAGAAAAAAGAGGAAACCACCAAGGATCTACAACGTGAGGAGGTAAGACAATTTGTCACTTGTTTATAATTGTATTACATATAAGTTCTATTCAACTTTTAATTTTTACATGTCAATTACTTTAATTCTTAACACTAAATTTAAGATTGAGGTTTAAATTATGACCTCAAAACTAATAAATATTATTCTAATCCAATATAAAGCTTAATAACCAACTTTCAATCTGATTTAATATGGTAGAGAGAGTAGTAATAAAAGAGTAAAAAGTTAAAATAAGAATGATAATTGTGAAAACGGCTTGAAACTTCCATTGCTAGAATGATGATAGGGATCATCTGGTTTGATAAAAATAAATATTGTCGTGGAGTGAAAAGACGGATGTGTTCAAACTGATTAATTGTAAGTGTGTGAAAAATGGGCAGAAGCGAGGGGTTATTTGCTATAATCCTTTGGTATAAGAGAAACCTGAGGTGTAAGGACGGTAGGGAAAAAGACAGTAGGTAATTATTGGATTGTAGAAATTCCGAAAATGAAATTATTTGAAAGATTAAGATTCCATTAAGAAAAATGAGACATTAATAGAAAAAAAAAGGCAGAAGTTAGGAAGAAAAGTTGAAAAGTGAGAGGAGTTTGAAAATCATATGAAAATATTAATAAAGAATACAAGGTAAGTGAGTGCTGTGGGAAAATTAATTAAATGCTGTTATCAAGAAGAAAAAAGTTTAGAAGATATTTGGGTAAAGAACCACAAAAGCTTGAAAAAAATAAATAGGATATTATTGGAAAAATAAAACTTTCATTTAATTTATTTTTTTTTTTGTTTCGGGGGGTGGGGATTGGGGGTGGGCAGAAGAGATAATCATATCACATAATATAAAAGAAGGGGTTTTATTTGGATTCACGGATTCTGACGTTAATATTATTCTGAAATTTACGTAAGTCGACGAGTGACAAATAGAATATTTTAGTTACCAAATCCTGGAAAGTAGAAAATTAGTAAAAACGAGGGAAAATACGAATGCAAGATAATATTGGAAGGATATAGATGAAAAGAGAAAATGGAGAGCCAGTTTTAAAGAACAAAATTGTATTCTATGTGTGATGACGTCACTGGGATAGAGTAACGTTGAATAGAATAAAAATAATGAATTCAGAGAATTCGGGTTGGCCAAGCACCGGGTGCGGTGCGGTGCGGTGCGGTGCGGTGCGGTGGGTTTTGTGCTCATTCTGGTGCGGTGGGAAAAAAAATCAGGTGCTCTGCCAACCCTAATTCGGATGATATAAATTAGGAGTACGAAATATATTGATTGATAACTTAAATGTTCCAAAAACGTTTTTCATTCTTAATTTATGAATTTCAATTTTCACATTATAAAAGACAAAATTGTAAATTCATGTGAATTACCGTCATTGGTGTGGAACCAAACCTGCGCCGGAGCTAGAAAATGTATTTCCAGCTCCAAATTAATTATATCTCCAACTGTCTTTTAGGTTCAGACAAAGTCTAAGCTTATCGTCATTCCCTATTGCCGGTGCTAGGAAGAGATCCCCATTTGTTTCATATATTATATATATATATATATATATATATATATATATATATACTATACTATTTTGTATATATCTATTATAATATATATATATATATATATATATATATTATACTATATACTATATACTATATATTTAATATATATTATATATTATATATATATATATATAATATATATATATATATATATATATATAATATTATATAATATATATATATATATATATATACTATATATAATTATATATTAATATATATATTTTATATATATATATATATATATATATATATATGTATATTATATATTATAATAATATATACACATATTATATATAGTTATAAATTATATATATATATATAATATATATATATATATATATATATTTATATATATATATATTATATATATATATATTTATAATATATATAGATATAGGTGTAAACTTTTATACAAACATATTTGTTCAATCTAATGCATATTATTATTATATTATTATTATTATTATTATTATTATTATTATTATTATTATTATTATTATTATTATTATTATTATTATTATTATTATTATTATTATTATTATTAATTATTATTATTATTATATTATTATTATTATTATTATTATTATTATTATTATTATTATTATTGTCCCTTGTTTTCTCCTAATTTTGAGTTATTAAAGTTGAAAGGTCAACCCGATCAAATTGAACACACAACACACACACGACGCACAAACACACACACACACACAACACCACACACACACAACAACACCACACACACACACACACACCACACACACACTTGTGACATTCGTTAACCAAGTCGAGAGAGAAGAGAATGCCTATTTAGAGGCCTGAGTGTTAGGAGTGATACCAACGCTATCGATTCATCAGTCTCTGATACAACTGGTGGTTTAACGTCAACGTTAGAGACAAGAGGACGGAAAATAAAAGAAATATGGGATTAGTCGTAGATGGAAAACATTAGTGGTGTTTTTAATCACGTGCTAATCTCGAGGATTATTTTTGCATTTATGTAATTTTGTAAATTTTACAAATTCTCTTCCACTGGTAGCATGGGGCTGGAAACCCCTTCTATGACATTTATCTTTCCGCGAATGGTGGTGATTTATCGTTTAACATACTAATAGTAATAACAGTGATTTTGGTGATAGTGATAAATAATAATGATGTTAATGATAATTTTTAATATGGTGAATATTGGTAAATAATATTATTATATAGTGAAATATATATAATAACATAGTAATAGTAATCAACAGTGATTGTGGTGACTATGATAATATAATACGTGTAATATTAGGTTAATGAAATTTTTAATATAGTGGAATAGTGGTTAAATATTAATAATATTGGGTGATATTGTGTAGGCCATAACAATATTAATTAATACATAGTGCAGTGATAGGTGATGAGTAGTGATAATGATAAGTTAATGATAGTGATAGTATTATTAATAGAGTGATATTTATATTTGTATATGTATGTGTTATGTCTTTAGGTTTTATGTAATATGCTATTTATGTATGTATATATTATATATGTATTTTTTTTTAAATATATTTATTTATTTATATAAAAAGCGCCCGAATAGCTCAGTGTAGAAACATCGCCCAACAGCGAGGTCAGGGTTTCGCACTGTCGGGTGGGAGAATGTGAAGCTATTCTCTCTTGGGCTTTGCTTCGTCTGCTCGGACGTAAGTGAGTACCGTCTCCTTGATTAGGGCTTGCCCGTGAGTGATGGTGTTTATCTCTGTAAAAAAAAAAAAAAAAAAAAAAAAAAAAAAATTAGCAGCTCCAGTCAGGAGTGGACTTAAGGATATAAGGGACGGTAAAAGGTTGGGGGGTTTCTTTTCGACTTTAGCCATGTTCTTCACTACTTTCTGTTTCCGTGTCTGCGACGCACTTCACCTCCAATCTTTGGAAAGGAGGCGGATGATATATATATATATATATATAATATATAATTATATATATATATATTATATATATATATATATAATATATATATATATATTAATTATATAAATATAATTATATATATAATATATATATATTATGATATATATATATATATTAATTATTCTTATATATATTATATATATTATTTGGTTTGGACGAAAGAGGAGTGAATACATTTTTTTTTTCAAAATATGGTTGTTTTTATTAGCACAACTAATACATAATTTTCGGTTATATCGAATGAGGAAAGTTTCAATTCTTTGTGACGATTTTTTTGGGAGCTTAAATTTCAAAATACAACAAAAAAGATATAAACGTTTCTTCATAAAATTTAAACTTTAACCTCTATTGTTAAGTTTTAAAAATGTTATTTAACCATTTTTCTGTTCAACCGGCGATGTACAGTATACATATACAAGTTATGTCCCAAAAGTAAGAGTACTGATGTTATTTAATTATGTATTAGACCTACCTGAAATTACAAGTTATCTCCTTCGAAGTATGACCCTTGGGGGGGAGGTTACACAGTGGTTCCAATGTTTCTTTCACTGTTCATAGCAATACCGGAAGTCATTTTCCCGAAGTGTGTTTAGTTCACGTGTTACAGTATTTTTTGTTTCCCATCGTCCCAAAATGCTGACCATTCAACTTCATTTTCACCTTAGGGAAGACTTAGAAATCGCACGGAAATGAGATATGGGCTGAATGTAAAGAATGTTGGAAATACTTGAAATGTTTTTTTTCGCCAGAAATTCTATAATTAAGAGCTCAGTGTGAGATGGCGCGTTATCGTGGTGCAGCACCCAATCATCTGCAATGTCTGTTCTGATTTGCTGAACTCGTTTTCAAAGTCGTTCCAAGACATCTTTGTAAAAGACGTGATTAACTGTCTGTAATGAAGGTACAAAATTCCTTGTGCACAATACCACGGCTTTCGAAAAAAACAATATCAGTGTTTCACCTTAACTTGCTCATACGTGCTTTCTTCGGAACGAGGGAATGTTTTGTTTGCCATTCGTCACTTTGCTCGTTTGGTTTCAGGATTGTACTCAAAAACCCTTGATTCATCGCCTGTTATAACTTTATCCAAAAAATTTGGCTCCATTTCGAGTCTTTCAAGTAAACATTGACAAATTTTGAACCTGTTCGCTTTCTGCCTCACAGACAAGTCTTTCGGCACTAGTTTTGCACAAATTTTTCACATGTGCAAATGGTTCGTTAAAATTCAATGAATTGCATTTTTATCCAAACCAGTTTCTTCTACAATCACTCTGGCACTGAAACGGCGATGTCTCTCCATCTGTAGCTCTATCAACTTCCACA
Source organism: Trachelipus rathkii (assembly GCA_015478945.1). Classification (NCBI taxonomy): domain Eukaryota; kingdom Metazoa; phylum Arthropoda; class Malacostraca; order Isopoda; family Trachelipodidae; genus Trachelipus; species Trachelipus rathkii. The sequence goes on from JABUQX010081704.1 coordinate 29,837, forward strand.
TTTCCATCGTTTGTTGACGAGATTTGTCTTCCACAACAGGTGTCGTCTTCAACATTTTCTCGGCCCTCTTTGAAAGCTTTCGTGCACTAAAAACGCATAGTTCTCGGTAGACGGTGGCATCCCATAAGCTTCTTTTAAAGAAGCAAATGACTCTGAGGCAGATTTTTTACGTTTCACACAGAATTTGATAGCGTACCACTGTTCAATATTTACCTGCATCGCAAAAACGTAACGAGGATAGAAAACACGCCAGTAGTGGGAGGACAACTTTGTCGCTAAAATTCCTGAGTATATATATCTACCCCTGTTAGGTTTATCGTACCGTCCTAAAATTTGGTCGCGCGCCATGTTGTGACGAAACCTCTATCGTAGACGAGGTTACGTGTCCCTGCACCCCCCCGGAGAGGGTGCAGGCCCCTAAAAATAAGAAATGATCGTTGAAGGATGAAATTTGGAGATTACATAGATTAGAAAGGAGTAAGTAGGATTCGGATCCGGAGCCGGCACCGGTGCTGGAGCCGGTGCGGTGCCGAGTTATTAAATATTTGTATAATAATACAATATTTGTATCCTTATATATGTTATCGAACCGGTAGATCTCAAATATGAGGATTATAAGTTCGTAAGGGGTGTCAGAAGAAATGGACGGAATGCATAAGAGAAGTGGAGAAAGGAGTCGGAGTCGGAGTCAGAGAAGGAAGGAGTTGGAGAAGGAGTCTAAGTCAGAGGAGTCGGAGTCGGTACCGATACCGGCACCGGTGATGGAGCCGGTACGGTGCGGTGCGGTGCTGAATTAAAAAATATTCGTTTAGCCCCATATTGGTATCAAAATATATGTTTATAAGGTCGTAGAACTTGAATATGAGGGTTGTAAGTTCGTAAAAGGTTTCTGGGGACCCGCCCTGGAGAGGGCCGCCCAGACGCGTCCCCCCGCCCCCCCGCCCCCCCCCCCCCCCCCCGCCCCCAGAAGAAATGCCCGGAACGCAAAACAGAAGAAGATGGAGGAGGGAAGAAGGATCAAGGATGAAAGGTTGAAGGAAGGAGTCTGAGAAGGAGTCAGAGTTGGTACCGGCACCGATGCTGGACCCGGTGTGGTGCTGAGTTAGTAAACATTCGTTTAGCCCCATATTGCTATCAAGGTATCAATGTGTATGTTTATAAGACCGTAGATCTCAAATATGGGGGATTCAAGGTTCTGATAGATGTCTGTTGACTCCCCCAGAGGTCGGTCTCCATGAAATAAAGAAGAAAGGCAATGGAATGCAAAACAGAACAAGCAAGGATAAATAGGACTGGGGAAGGGCACGGATGCATCTTACAAAGATAACCCGTTTTCTAAAGGTTGAAGACTGACATTTCTATTTCCAAATGTCGTTTTCTTTTTATTAATGTTAACTAAAATATATCGTTTGCTATTTTATTTTATGTTTCATTTTACATTTATTCTTTGTGTTAATGCAAATTTTTTTAATTTATTTTCAAATTGTTATTATTATATTTTATTTATTTTTTAATTTATTTTTGTTTTATTTGCTTAAAACATTTTGTGTTTACTAAATTTTTTATTCTTTTCATGTTTATAAGAGAAAAAAATTTGCGTTTTTACACACTCTAAAGCAGTAAATCAGTAAATCAAACCACCCACCCTATCCTCCCCACTCCCCCACGATCTACTGATCTATTGATCTATTGATTCAAGTCATATTTTGTATAACATAACACAAAACTTTAATTTTTTTTATTTTATTTTGTTTAAAAATATATTTTTTACTAAATTTTTTTATTCTTTTTATGCTTATAACTTAAAAAACTTGCGTTTTACACCCCCTAAAGCAGCAAATCAGTAAATCAAAACACCGACCCCACCCTCCTCACCCTCCCCCCCCACTTTCCCTGATCTATTGATCTATTGATTCAAGTCATATTTTGTAAAACGTAACACAAAAGTTTTATTTATTTTTATTTTATTTTGTTTAAAAATATATTTTTTACCAAAATTTGTATTCCTTTTATGTTTATAACTTAAAAAATTAGCGTTTTTACAGTAAATCAGTAAATCAAACCACCAGCCCCTATCCTCCTCCTCTCCTCCCACCTTTCCCTGATCTATTGATCTATTAATCTATTGTTTCAAGTCCTATTTTCTATAACATAACACAAAATTTTTATTTATTTTTACTTTAGGTTATTTAAAATATTTTTACCAAATTTTTTATTCTTTTTATATTTATAACTTAAAAAAATTTGCGTTTTTACACCATCTAGAGCAGTAAATCAGTAAATCAAACACCCGTTCAATCCCCACCGTCCATCCCCACCCGTCCATCCCCACCACTCCACTCCCACCCTTCATAATCTATTGATCTATTATTTCATGTCATATTTCGAGTATCATTTTGGATAAACATAACATAAAAATAAGTTCTTTATACAATGAACAACGAATATATGCTAACGTAACAAAGTTCACATGCAAATCAGCTAACATATCATAACCTGAACTAAGAATATAATGTACAATGGCAAACCTAACACACCTTACGTACGAATAAACGGCTAACATTACCAATGGTCCATACTTAGCAACAGTAAAGTAATTAACATTGCATACAGAACGCAACATATTCACACCTTTTCAAACATAGCTCTAATATATCATTGTTATTTTTACATTAACATAGTAATATTTAACAAAAATTTATCATAAAATTATCTAATTATCATACAGACCAACGAATATATGCTAAGGTAACAAAGTTTTCACATCAATAAAGCTAACATATCATAACCTGAACTAAGAATATAATGTACAACGACAAACCTAACATATCTCACATCTGAATAATCTGCTAACATTCACAAAGTTCCCTACTTATCAAAGGTAAAGTAGCTAACAGTGAATACAAAACTCAGTCTATCTCCACTTTTCCAACATATCATCAGCAGCTAAAGCAGTATTACCGAACAAAATCTTTTACAAGGTGTCCAATCTATCAAAGTTACCAGCATCTTGAGCTATGAATTGATACTAAATTCATCAAAGTTTCATGCATATCAAATATAACATCATTTTAACTATGAATAAACGTAGACATTAGCTAAGTTCTCTGCCAAACCTAACATTACTCAGCAAAAAAAACTAAGTTCACGTTTCTAACACATCATCACCAGCTAACACAGTAATATCCTACGAAACTTATCAGTTCTCTAACCAATCAGTATTAATTTCACATTGACTTAGTAATATTTAACAAAACGTAACAAAAATTAAACATAGCCAAACATATCTAATACCTACGATGAGCGAAAACCTACAATAGATTCTAACATTTGGAACTATGAATAAGACATTAACATTTGAACCTATGAATAAGTTCTCAACCTACCCATCATTCATTACACAGCAAAGCTCAACCTTTCCCTGCTTTTCAATCATATCATCAGACAGCTACGCATATTATCTAACAAAATTCCTTAACAAAGTTTCCAAACTATCAAAGATACCAGCATCTTGAACTATGAAGTGATACTACATTCATCAAAGGGCCTTGCATTTCAAATATAACATCATCTTGAACTATGAATAAACGTAGACATTAGCAAACCTAACATTACTCAGCAAAAACTTAACTTAAGCCCACGTTTCTACCACATTATCACCAGCTAACACAGTAATATCTTACAAAACTTATCATTTTCTAACAAAACTAATATAACCTAACAGATCTAAACACCCTGAACTGCGAATAAATGCTTAAATTAACAATGTGTACAGCCTATCAAAGATAAGATATTTTTTCAAATTTACATTAAATATCAAATTTAACTTAAGCAAAGTTACATAACTATGTCAAAGTAGTGAATAACTCTAATCATTTCCTTCAAAGATGTCTTTAACCTAACAACTAACCTACTAGCATAATAGTTTTTTTTATTCGACTTACTAACAACACTGTGTTATACTTAAACATAATCATCGTGTGCATGTCTTTCTAAGAAAGATGGCTCACTCATCCAACATAACAATCTCAATCTTTACAATACATAACCGGTCAAAATATTATTTTATTATCACATACACGAACATTATTATTATATGCTTGAAAAGTATGAATAGGTTACGTTTTGTATGCTATGTTAGTCACTTTACTGTTGTTAAGCATGGAACTTTGTTAATGTTAGCAGTTTATTCATGCTTATATGTTATTAGGGCTTTGTCGTTGTTACCATTATATTCTTAGTTCAGGTGATGTTATGTTTGCTTTATTAATGTGAAAACTTTGTTACGTTGATATATATTTTGTTCAGTGTATAAAGGACTTATTTTTATGTTATGTTTATCCAAAATGATACTCGAAATGTGACTTGAAACAATAGATCAATAGATCATGGAAGGGTGGGAGGGGAGGGGGGGGGAGGGGGGAGGGGAGGAGGGGGGGGGTTGATTTACTGATTTACTGATTTACTGATTTACTGATTTAGATGGTGTAAAAATGCAAATTTTTAAGGTTATAAATATAAAAAAAATAAAAATTTTGGTAAAAAATATTTTTTAAACAAACTAAAATAAAATAAATAAATAATTTGTTTTTTTATTAAAATATGACTTGAATATCAATAGATCAAATAGATCAATAGATCAGGGGAAGGTGGCAGGAGGGGAGGGGAGGGGGGTAGGGTCTGGTTGTTTGATTTACTGATTTACTGCTTTAGAGGTTGTAAAAACGCTAACTTTTAAGTTATAAAAGCATAAAAAGAAAAAAAATTTTGGTAAAAAATATATTTTTAAACAAAATAAAATAAAAATAAATAAAGGTTTTGTGTTATGTTATACAAAATATGACTTGAATCAATAGATCAATAGATCAATAGATCATAGATCATGGATGGACAGGAGGGTGGCGGGATGGTTATTTGATTTACTGATTTACTGATTTACTGATTTAGGGTATGTAAAAAAGTTATAAACATAAAAAGAATAAAAAAAATTAGTAAAAAATATATTTTTAAACAAAATAAAATAAAATTCATAAATTTAAAAGTTAGAATAGGACAATTGGTTGAATCAATAGAATTCAGATAAATCTATAGATCATGGGTGGGGTGAGGAGGGTTGGGTGGGTTGTTTGATTTACTGGTTTACTGATTTACTGCTTTAGGGTGTGTAAAAACGCAAATTTTTTCACTTATAAACATGAAAAGAATAAAAATTTTAGTAGAAACAAAATGTTTTAAGCAAATAAAAAAAAAAAAAAAAAAAAATAAATAAAATATAATAAAAATTTGAAAATAAATTAAAAAAAATTAAATTAACACATAGAATAAATGTAAAATGAAACATAAAATAAAATATCAAACAATATATTTTAGTTAACGTTAATATAAAGAAAACGAGATTTTGAAAATAGAAATGGCAGTCTTCAACCTTTAGAAAACGGATTATCTTTGTAAGATGTATCCGTCCTCTTCCTCCAGTCCAATTTATCCTTGCTCTTCTGTTTTGCATTCCATGCCTTTCTTCTTTTATTTCAGTTGGAGACCACCTCTGGGGGAGTCAACAGACATCTATTAGAACTTTGAATCCCCCCTATTTGAGATGTACGATCTTATAAACATATACATTGATACCTTGATACCAATATGGGTCTAAAAGGAATGTTACTATTTTATCACCACACCGGCTACAGCATCGGTGCCGGTACTAACTCTGATTCTTTCTCAGACTCCTTCCTTCATCCTTCATCCCTCCTCCTTCCTCCTTCCTCCTTCCTCCTTCTTTCTTCTTCCATCTTCTTCTGTTTTGCGTTCCGGGCATTTCTTCTGGGGACCCCCCTCCGGGGGGGGGGGTCCCCAGACACCCTTTACAAACTTACAACCCTCATATTCGAGTTTCTACGTACTTATAAACATCTGTTTTGATACGATATGGCGCGAAACGAAGACCGACTAATTCAGCAACCGACACCGGCTTGCCGCTCCTGGTGCAGGTACGACTCGGACTTCTCTGACTCAGACTCCTTCTCTGACTTCGACTCCGACTCAGACTCGTTTCTCTACTTCTCTTATGCATTCCGTCCATTTCTTCTAGGGACCCTCTCCGGGGTTCCCCAGACACCTCTTACGAACTTATAACCCTCATATTCGAGATCTACGGGTTCGATAGCATATTATATATATATTATATATATATAATATAATATATATTATAATTATATATTATATATTATATATTTATATATAATATATTATTATATATTATATATATTAAATAATTATATATACATCTTGGAGCTGACCGCCACGCTGCGCGCCCCTGCACCTATACCTTCCAGCAGCCCGGTGCGGCACCGCTGCGAAATTTCAGATCCGAATCCTACTTATACTCCTTCCTCCTCTATGTAAT
>JABUQX010081705.1:0-5000 GCA_015478945.1 Trachelipus rathkii
AGGAGGGCAAAGGAGGAGGTGGCTGAGAAGCTGGCAAAGGAGCTGATGGATGATATGAAGGAAGGCAAGAAGAAGATTTTTAGATTGGCAAGAACGTATAGAGGAGCGAAGAGGAGAGTAAATGCAATATCAACAAGAATAGAAATGGTGAAAACATTGGTAAGCCCCGGAGGAAAAAAAACAAAAGGTGGATAGAGTACTTTGATGAGTTGCTGAATGTGGAAGTGCAGTCGGAAGAGGAAGAGGAGAGAGAGGAGGAGGAGGAGAGAAACGAAGAGGAAGTGGAGGAGGAGGGAATAACGGAGGAGGAATTTGTGGAGGCGTTAGGGAAAATGAAGAACGGAAAGACTCCTGGTGAGGATGGGATACATATAGAATTTGCTGAAGGAGGGAGGAGAGGAGCTGAAAGCCTTGATGCTGAGATTTCTGAACAGGTGTTTGGTGGAGAGTAGAGTGCCGGAAGGTTGGGGAAGGTCAATAATAGTTTCCATTTATAAAGGTAAGGGGGGACGCAAGGAGATTGTAAAAATTATAGAGAAATCTCACTAATGGATCACATGGCGAAGTTATATGAAAGAATATTTAGAAAGAAATAAGATCAAAATAGAGCCGAGATTAGGTAAAGAGCAGTATGGGTATAGAAGAGGAAGAGGAACGACAGATTTTAATGTTCGCATTGAGAATGATACAGGAAAAGACATGGAATAACAAGAAGGCATATATCGCCTTCATAGATTTGAAGAAAGGAATTTGATTCTGTACCCAGGGAGAAGCTATGGAGAGTTCTGGAGAGGGGATTATGAAGTTGAAGATAGACTGATAAAGGCAGTAAGAGTGACATATGTGAATAGCTTAAGTAAGGTAAGAACAGGATATAAAAACGAGGAAGGTTTGAGGTAAACCTGGAGTAAGGCAGGGTAGTTGTGTTTGTCGCCCGATACTTGTTATAGCGTATTTGGACACAGTAATAAGAGGTGTAAAAGGAGAGTTTAGAGGAGATTGACGGAGACATCATGTAAGCGACCAGATGATTGGCGTGTTGGAGTGAGATGGTGGAAGAGGTGACGCAATGGTGCTGTTGGGGTTTCGCAAGAAAATTGAGAGAAGCTGGATTAAATATGAATGTGGAGAAAACAGAAATAATGACAGGGAGGAGGAGGAGGAGTTAATAGTGGAGGTAGACGGTAGAGAGATTAAAAATGTGAACAGATATAAATACCTAGGAAGCACATTTGGAAGAGAAGGGGGGTGTGCAAAGGAAATACAAGTAGGATTGAGCAGTATGGCAGCTGTAAGAGCAGTATACCCATCTTGAAAAGATAAATATATGAACAAAGAGGTGAAGAGAGCAATATACGAGAGAGTGTTGACGCCGATACTGTTGTATGGGGCGGAGACATGGAGCATGACAGGGAGAGAGGAGAGTAGAATTCAGACAGCGGAGATGAATGTGTTGAGGACAGTGATTGGAAAGACGAGAAGAGACAAAGTGAGAAACGAGACAGTGAGGGAGAGCGTGGGTGTGAAACCCATGATGAATAAAGTGGATGCAGCAAGACTAAGATGGTGGGGACACCTGGAGAGGATGCAGGAAGAGAGAGTTGCTAGTAGGAGGTGGAGGTGGAGACCGGAGGGAGTGAAGCCGAGAGGAAGACCGCGGAAGAGATGGAGAGACACAGTGGAAGATTCATTAAGGAGACACCGGATGCCTGCAATGGATGAGCCGATGGCGGATGGGATCGTGAATCGATAGAACACATGGAGCGGAAAGGTTGGCCCCACTGACAGGTCGTGAGCCCTTACCTGGGAGAGGATGTATATATATATATATATATATAATATATATATTATAATATATATAAATATAATTTATATTATATATGTATGTAAATAATATTTAGATTTAATTTTATTATAATTATAATTATATATTTATATTTAATATATATTATATATTATATATATATATATTATATATATATAGTATATATATATATATATATATATATATATTATATATATATATATATATATATATATATATAATATATATATATATATATATATATATATATATATATAGTAATATATTCTTGACCTCTTATTACTATCTATGGCTAGAAGGGCAGTTAAGCAAGTCTTCTAGTGATATTTATTTTCGCCCAATGTGGGACTTTTAACAGACAAAATTCAAATCACAAAACAAGATCCATATAAAGAACACCTAGGAATAATAAACTTTTGATAATAAAATACATAAAAAGAAATCTAATTGCTGGAATTAAATAAAAGTATTAATAATTACTAATGAAATACATACTATATATTAAAATTAACATAAATATTAAAGTTGAAATATAAGGACAGGATGATTTTAATATTAAAGTAAATCATTACCGCTGGTCATAACAATTTAATCTGGCATAAGGTTTTCCCAACGGTTTTAAGGTATTCTGGATGCGATTCTTATCTGTCATTGTTTACGTCTGTCACATTAGGTTTTTGAGATATCACATATTGCAGTTTCAAATAAACAGCAAATTTATGATCATTTTTTGAAGAGCTGAACAGACTTACAGACAAGAATAAGGTAAGATACAATATACAATAATAATGAAAAATACATTTAATGATCCGTAGCACAAATTTGTGATAGTGAATGCTTATTACCATTTTAGAATTGACATATGAAATTAGAAAAAATGTACAAAAATGTAAATTGACAATAGTTATGTTACGTTTGCATAAACGACCTATTCTTTGACGATGTGGAATGTCTCTCATCAAGGACCAGCAGTAATCTGCCAGTGTCCCATCGGCCTTGGTAGCGTTCTTCCATAACTTTAATGTCTTGATGAAAGCGTTCACCTTGCTCTTCGCTCACGTGACCCAAGTTCTCTGGAAAGTCGTCCAAGTGACTATGTAAGTAGTGAACTTTGATGCTTATTCTACATCCAAGTGCTTGGAAACTCAAGAGCAGCTCCTCCACAATCTCTCGGTAGTTGTCCGCTTTCCTGTTCCCAAGGAAATTCCAGTACGACATCAGAGAATGAATTCCAAGCTCTAGCCTCTGCCACAGTCATTGTTGTAACAAAGTGTGGATCCCTGATGAGTTTTCTTATTTGAGGGCCATCAAATATTCCTGCCTTTTTCTTCTCGGCACTGAGACTTGGAAAGATTGAAAAAATATAGCTGAAGCAGTCTCCAGTGTGATCAAGAGCTTTGACGAATTGCTTCATTAACCCAAGTTTTATGTGCAGTGTCGGAAATACAATTTTATTCCTATCAACCAGAGGCTCATTCTTGATGTTCTTGTCACCAGGCGTCAAACTGATTCTTGGTGGCCAGGTCTTTGTCACCCAGTGTTCTAATGTAGCCCTACTGTCCCAGTACACAGGAAACAAGGGTATTTGGTGTAACCTCCTTGCTGCCCCAGCAGAAAATTAATCATTTTCAAATCCACACAAATTAACCATCCATGAAGATGGTATTGCAATCTATCCAGAATTTTCTTGATGTTGGCATACTCTTCTTTTATTTGTACAGAGTGTTCTATTGGACTGACTATAAATATTTCTGTTGTACAGCAACACACATTTCAAACTTCTTTTACTACTGTCAATAAAAAGTTTCCATTCACTTGAATCATATGCGAGCAGTCCCATATTGAGAAAAATCCCTTCAACATCATTACAATAAACAAGTTGACCATCTGAATGGAAGTACTTTCGCAGTGCTGCTTCTTTGTTATGAATAAAGGAGACACTAGTGCAGGTCTGAGTTTTCCTTTCTCTTTCGACCTGGAAATATAAGTCTCTTACCAGATCATTCAATTCAGGTTGACTAAACATAGCAATTGTATCAGAATCTGCAACAGATGGCGTATATTCGGTCAGAGCATCATCCTCATCATCTGTAGAAGAAGGTAAACTTATATTTTCAACATCAATCTCCGGTAGCTCAGTAAATACAGGCACAGGTATTTCCTCACAGTGTTCAACTGGTCATTTGGAAGATGGGATATTTGGGTATTTTAAGTGGCGTTTGTTTTTTGTTTTATTGAAACCTTTTTAGAAGAAGCAGTCATCCAAATAGTTTGTTGGTTCTCTCCAAATCATTTACACACCAAATCTCAGCTTAGCATTCTTTCCTTTAGACCATGATCGCAAAGTTTCAACACACGTTTTGCACACTTTGTGAGGAGCCCAATATTTGTCTTGGTCTCCCAGTCCTACTTTAAAGTAGGCAAGATACACCCTCTTGACAAAGGTATTAATGTTGCACCTTTGATCCTGCAAAGTGAAGCTCCCACAGATGTAGCAGAAGATATCTGTGTCATTACGGCATCTCCTTCTTTTGGATGTTGTAGCCATTGTTAGATCACAACCTGCAAATGAAAAATATTACATAAATTATGATATGTACATAAAATGATTGTAATATGTAATAATGTAATAAATTGTGAAATGTACATAAAATGATATTAATAAACACACTATTGTCCAAATACAACACCATCTTTTATCACTAAAGCAGTCACTGACTCACAACAACTTGCAATCATCAGTGACAAGTGTTAATTTCGGGTAAAATCCAGTGAAAATGCGGTTTGCTGAAAGTTAGAAATGATGTGAATACGGTAAATAGAGATTAGATTTAGAAATCAGCTTCCTCGAATTATAAAAAAAACAGCTGGAAAAGTTCATGCCAGAATTTTTTTTTTTGTAGACCAATGTTATTAATCAAGAGATAGTAATTTATTATTATTATTATTATTATTATTATTATTATTATTATTATTATTATTATTATTATTATTATTATTATTATTATTATTATTATTATTATTATTATTATTATTATTATATAGAAATTAGAAATAAACCAAGATGTTAATGAATAACAGGAAAACTTTCTATGTATTAATGCAGTTCTTAATGTATTTACACATTTAAATAAGAATGAAAAGTGAAACAACAATTTAAATTCTTCCTCATTAT
>JABUQX010081705.1:17500-36249 GCA_015478945.1 Trachelipus rathkii
CCATTACTTTTAATGGTTCTATAGTCTTGCCCATGAAAACAAGGTCATTTATAGTCACAACCTACACAAAAAAAATTATCTTGTAAACCATTTGACAATAGTTGCTAGGGTGACTTAAAAGAAACTGGGAAATCTGTTCAGCTGCAAGATTTTGTTTCCTACTCGCAGTTACTTCAACTAAAGTCATCTCATCCGCCCTTGCTCGAGTTATTTTTCTCATGTCCAAAGGAGGCGAAGCTCTAGATCCACCCATCTTTTGGATATTTAAGGACTTATAAACTGTTCTTTACAGACTCCCTTGACCCTCTAATTTTACAACTTGCCTGTAATGCTCTTTTTTTATAATAGGTAATACAATGGCAGGCATTCGGGTGAGCTGACTAGTAGCAATCAATCTCCTACGAGACGCTCCTCACAACTCAAATGGTGAAGCATATTCACATGAATATTTTGTGGAGATTGGCTAGTCCAATCTTGTTCATTGTGGCACCTTTTTATTTCCAGACATCTCTGCTCTATGGAATACTTGTTCATTTGAGAACCCTATATAATAACTATCCATTTTCTTCTTCCAACTCCTTTCAGGAATCCAAAGTCTTTACCCGAGATTATGATTGGATGCAAGAAATAACTGCTGTGAATTTGAGGGCATTTCGGTGTCTGCTGAACAGGCGGTAGCTATAATCATTAATGGGATAACTGGGTCACTCCTCTTCAACTAAACACTTTTATCCTATAATCCATGGTTTCTTTGTACTTATTCCTGTGTCATTTTAGCTGGACACATTTAGTATACAGAATGGGAGGACTAATTCTTGTCTCTCTTCATTCCCCTCAGAATCGTTCCAACGATATAATTCAACAGACTAAGCTTCATTTCATTAAACCAAAGTCAAAGGATTAAGAACTTACAAATTGCAATTTATTTACAAACTCCCATGACTTTTATCTTTTCAACTTGACTTTGGAGCTAAATCTAATCTACAGTTAATACACAATGAGAGGTGCTCGAGTATGTTTATTAATATCATTCTTGCTAATAATATAATTCTTGCTAATATGAGACTTCTTGCAAGCAAAAACTTCATGCAAATGTTTTGTGAAGAGAAATTAGCTAATTTAGACTTGGTTGCTTGTAATCTCTCCAAATATCTAAAAATTTATACAAATATAACTTCCTCACTTAAAGCTAGCAATCTGTTCTCAAACCTCAAGATGACTTGGTTAGGGCCCATGGGCTTGTGTCGTAATATTCTTTTATTATTATAGTTTGATCGCAGATCATAATAGAGAGGTTTTATTTAAATAGAAAGGATTTGGAAGTAAACATAACTTTTTTATTCATTTATGGAATAAATACTAGCTAGTTCATCCATTAATTATTTACTGGCCTATTACATTTACTTAAATTTTTTTTCAGTTAAAAGTTAAATATTTATAAATAAACACATAGGACTAATTCACTTTCCATTTATGACGAAATAAAAAAATTATTAATTATTATTATTATTATTATTATTATTATTATTATTATTATTCATTATTATTATTATTATTATTATTAAAAATGATAGAAAATTTCTCTATGATGTAAAATCCTATCAGTATTATAATTATTATCGCCATTATAACCATTATAGAAATTATTTTCATAATTCTTACTACTATTATAAAATTATTATTTTTAATAAAAATATTTTTATTACTACTATAATTATTTATATAGTTATTATTTTTCCATTTTTCAACTAAAATGATTATTATTAATTTTAATTAATTATTATTATTATTATTATTAATTTAATTAGGTTATTTTATTATGTATTATTATTAATTATTATTATATTCTGAAGTAATTATTAAATTTCTATATCTTAGATCTAAATAGATACATTAAATAAACATATATATATATATATAAATAATATATATATATATATATAATATATATAATATATATATATATATATATATTATTATATATATATATATATATATATATATATTATATAATATATTTATATATAATATAATAATTATATATATCTTAAAGGAAACCTAGGCCCATATGCATTTGATTATGGGTGTGAGGGATGATTAAACACAGAGTGCTAATTTTGGACAATCAAAAGAGGATTCAGATGGGAAATACTATTAAGGGATCTTACAGTGTGCTTTTTTGCCTGATGGTCGAATACAGAAGGTTAATTATGTTGCAGACCATTATAATGGCTTTCAAGCACAGAAGTGACATACGAGGAGAAAAGCAACTTATTCCTCAATATAAACGCAAAAACAACAGTATGAAAGAGGCTTCCTAATATTCAATATCAACCTCAGGCACCAATAATTCGGTAAAACAGCCTACTTAATGTGTTGAATCCAATGATATCAAGGAACCAAACACACTGCATTTAAAGAAGAGGATTTAAGAGAAACCGTTTTAAAATTTTATTTACTCATTTGCATAAAAAGGATATCAAAATTAAATAAATATCTCTCAACCAAAAACTGCGCACATTGTTATTTCTCAATCACTCTAAACTTTCCAATGTTAAACCAAGAGGCAAACCAATAAATACCATGAGCTCCACCATATGGAGCCATATGAAATTTTATACCATTAAAATCCCGCTCAGAAAAATACTTACTATATTCAGCTATATTTTATTTATTAGCTGTAAAATTTATTGAATGGACAGTCACTTGCTTCTTTCATATTAAGGACAGTTTCTTGGTTAAAATTTAAATAATATTATTAGCAATAATAAAAGATAATCACTTTTTAGGGCTTTAAAATTTAGGATTTCATAACAAACAACTTAATACTGCCTCTTAATTTTAATATTTCTCAACATTTATATTTTCATATAAATGAAAATGAGAAGAAATTCTTTACACTCCAGTTGTGAAGAAATCAGAAATAAGTTGCACACATGAAATCAAATCAAATCTTGCATGATTTATGATTCAACTAATTAAACTTTGACATCTGTGTATTATTTTCGTGATAAAATAAACCAATTTCTTTTGTGAACCCAGAGAAAATAAAATCTTAACAAAAGCAAAAACAAAAATATGATTGTAATTTGTAACTAACAGGAATATTGATTTATTCACCAGGACAAAACTTCTCCAACAAACCAAGATATAACAAAAAATTAACAATTGCATGTTAAAATTTTCTTTCAAACAGATTTTAATAAGTAATACACCAAAAAATTACTTCAAACAAAGTTCAGAGATTCAGAGTTTCCTACATTCAACCATAGACTACTTTCCGTGTCTACATTTGCTTTGGTCACTTTATAAGTATTATATGTGATTATGTTTATTTTTCAAAACTAAAATTTAATTAGTTTATCTTTTAAACCTTTTAAAACTTAAATATATTGATTCTTAAACTTTCCCAACACTTTCAGAAGACATCTCGTTCTGCATTTTTATCAAAATGTTGTGATAATTAATAATTATTAGAAGAAAATACAATATTTAGAGAACCAGACTTAATTAACTGCTGTTGGGTGGGACGTCTTTCAAAATGAAAGAAGTAATGAAAGGTGGAGTCGTCGGCATAAGAGTGAACAGGTAATGAAGTAACAGAGAGGTCATTACTAAGTAGAAAAGAAGAAGAAAATTGACAATAGGATAAAACCCTGAGGAACACCACTATTTATAGATTTAAAGGATGAACAGAAGTTATCTACAAGAGCCTCTGTAGAACAACCGGAAAAGAAATTAGAAAATTTCATTCTTTTTTCAATTAAATCTTTCTCTTCTCAAAATCCTGTTCCATCGCATCTATTCTCGTGCCTTTCACGAAAGAGAAAATGTGTATCGAGAGTGGAAAACTCGTTCTCCAATAAATCATGCTAATTTTCATTTTGCTCAAAATCGTTGCAGGATATTATTTGACGGGGTAATCGTACTTTCTCTAAAAGAATTGCGATGACGTCCTTAGTTCTCCTACTGATAAAAATTTCTGACCTCTTGCCAAAAATATCTCCAACTTCCGTAAACCTGCTTTTCTTCCCCTTACTTGCCCTGATGAATATGTAGCTAACACTCCCGCTGAAAAGCTAATTTCTTAAGCCTTCTTTTTTCATCCATCTAACTCAACCCTGGACTTCTCCTACTACTCCTTCTCTCAGGGCTCCTATGCCTTTACCTGTGATCTCACATAATCGAAAGCATGGGATCCTAAAATCTATGAACATTGAAAAGGCTAATAGCCCGGACATTCCTTCCCATGTTTTGAGAGAGTGCGCTTCGGAGATGGCATCCTCATTCAACTCTACTCTCTCTATGGGTAAATACTAATACTGTTCCACAGTGTTGGAAATGGGCAAATATCCAATAGATTTTGAAGGATAGCCAGTAGCCACTCTGAACCTTCCAACTATCGCCAAATAAATCCCCACTGTATTCTGTTCAAAGGATATTATTAACACTCATTTCCAGAATTATCTGAAATCTCATTCCCTTCTCTCAGAACATTAATATACCTTTCAACGTTCAAGGTCTGCTGGAGGTATACTATCTTATCTCACAAATTTACCATCTGCCCTTAGGGTCTATGGAGGGTCTCGTTTGGTGATGCTTGATATATCAAAGCCTTTTCACTGGATATGGCATACATCACTGCTCTCTAAGCTCTCTTCCTTTGAGTTTCCTCCTTCGCTTTCATTTTCTCTCAAGTCACTCCATATTGACATGTCGATAGAGCAACTTCTTCCTTTCCTGCTAATTGTGGTGCTTTTCCTCAGGATTGTTTTACCTCTTACTCTTTTCTTACTTTTCATCTTTCTCAGTTTCATCTCTAACTCGGCTCGTTCTAATGCTGACCACTTAACTCTCCATCCTCTCACTCAATTCAAATAAGTTCCCACTTTTGCATCTAGAGTTGCTACTCGTTTTTAACTTTCCAATTCCATTCTTGCAAATCTGGGAGGAATTTAGGTGGAGTTGCCTCAATCTTGTGATATTCAACTCTTAATGACCCAACTTCGTCGAATCTTTCTCCCCAATAAAACTCTCAACATTCGTATGTCCTTCGACGACTTTATTGTCTTAGCTGTGAACATAAATATTCCTGGTCTAAACATAAACAAACAAATTATCTTGGAAACCTCGTATCACAACAGTTGATACTTGCATGGCACACTGTTCTCACAATTAGGGGCTCCAGTCCCATCCATCTTTTGGATAGAGTTGGGAATAAGGATAAAAGATTAATAAACAATCCCTTTAACTTTCTAACTCTCTTGACCATTTCTGCGACATGACGTTGGCGCTTTATTTCTTTTCTAAAGGTACAACCTAGCATGGTTTAAGGGAATATACAATCGCAAATCCATCCATCGTAAGCAGCCCGCCCTCGTGTAATAAAGGGGTTCCTCAGTTTTTTAAATAAAGGTCAACTCAGTTAACCTTTCCAACTGTCTACACAGGTAGGGATGAAAAGTGAGGAAATGAAAGGGAAAAAGGAAATATAAGAAAATTTGAATTTCAACAAAGAAAAGAATTTTGTATCACAATTGGCAACTCTAGATTCGCCCATTTTAGGGCCTTCTTTCCAATCACCTCTGTTCTGTGGAATTCTCTGCCACCTACTGTTTTCCTGCTGTATTTAATCTTCCGCTCATTAAAGCCTTATCTGCGTCCACCTGAAGGATTTGGGTTAGGTTTGGGCTTGGATGGGTTCTTTCTGTCTAATTCCTATGGCCCCCTCCTTGAAGAGAGCTGTATCCATGAGTGGTGGCTATCTGTAATATATTATATATAATATATATATATATATATATATATTAATATATATATATATATATAATATATATATATATATATATATATATATATAATTTATATATATATATATATATATATATACTATTTATATATTATATAATATATATATATATATATATATATATATATATATATATATATATATATATTATATATATAGATATTATATATTATATATATATATATATATATATATAATATAATATATATAATATATATATATTATATATATATATATATATATATATAATATATATATATATATATTATATTATATATATATAATTATATATATATATATATATAATATTAGTTAGTGGGGGCTTGGATGGAGAGGAAGGTGATACGAAAGGAAGTAGGTAAATTTAAGAGTGAGAAGTTAAGTGAGCAAGAGAATAAGGATAAGTATGTAAGAGCGCTCGGTAGTAAATCGGTTGAATGTGAACAAGTTGATACTAACAAATCTGGGGGCAAATGAAGGAAGCGGTTGTTTATAGTGCAAAGGAAGTAATGTGGATGTGCTAAAGTCAGAAGTAAGAATGTTACAGCGAATGGTGGAGTATGAAGAGGTGATGAAAGCGGTTAAAGGTAAAAAAGAAGCGTGGGTTGAAATGTACTAAAAAGCAAATGAATGAAGTTTCAAAAAAGAAGATGCTTGGAATTATATAAGGCAGGAAAAAGAAATACTAAATAGATGTTATACGTAGGAGAAAACAAAGGTAAAAGTGACCAGTTTTGGGAAGGAGGGATGAATGAGGCATACAAGGAAATAGGAAGCTCTTCCTGGAAGGAAGCGCGAAAGGTTTAAGAATGAGAATAAGGGGAGATCTGCTTAGTGGAGAGAGAGTGAGAGGTGCATGGTGCTTTTGTAAAACTGAGATATAGGAGAGAGTGGATGTGGAGGGGAGCTCAGAGAGCAACACCTTCGAAAATCTGCACAATATTAAAAGTAATGATGAGTTGTTAGTGAATGTGTGTGGTTTTGACGATGGTGCAAAGAAGGAATAGGTTATTTTTGGGATGAGGTTATTAGTAAGGGAGAAGGGTAATGGGTAGGGTGAGAAAGTTTGAAAGAATGGTAATCTGCAGGTATAGAAAATGAATTACTAAGTGAAATGATAAAGAGCGGAGGCGAGATGGTGATGATTGGAGATTTGGAAGTTGTGTAAATAAAGCGTTAATGGAGGGTAAAGTTCCGAGAGGGAATTGAGGAGAGCGGTAATAGTACCCTTTGTTAAGGGTAAGGGAGAAAAGGGGACTGTAGAAATTTTATAGGGGAATAAGTTTATGAGTGTTGTAGGGAAGGTATTATGCTTGAAATTTTGGTCGAAAGAGTGCGTCGAGTGACTGAGGGACTGATTGGTGAAGAACAAGGGTGCGGTTGGGAAGTGGTAGAGGATGTGTGGATCAAATCTTTACATTGAAAAACAAATGATGAGAAAATGAGGAGAAGAAGAATAAAATTAATATTTAGTTTTAATGGATTTACAACGGGCGTATGATAGAGTTAATAGGGAAGCTTTAATGGCAGGTATTAGTGATATAATGGTGTTGGTGGTAGGCCTTTGAATGGATCAAAAGTATGTATTGACGATAGTGAAGCCGTGTGTAAGAATAAATGGTTAATGGTGAATTGGTTTAGGATTATAGCGAGAGTGAGACAGGGTTGTGTTTATGTCTCCTTGGTATATTCAATTTGGATATATGGATGGGGTATGAAAGAATTCGAAGGTGGGATGGCAGGAAATGAGTGTTAGAAGATTGGAGAATGGAGAGGAGTGAGGGTGCCCTACCTTATTGTATGCGGATGATTTTGGTTCTGTGTGGCGAGTCTGAAGAAGAGTTTGAGAAGAATGGTAGAGAGATTTGGCAGTTTATGTAAAAGGAGGGGTTGAAAGTAAAAAGCGAGATAAGAGTAAGGTTATGGTTGTGAAGTGAGGACAGTCCTCAGTGTGGAGTTATGTTAGGTGATGAGCAGCTGGAGCAAGTGTCTGAGTTTAAATATTTAGGGTATGTGTTGGATGAGAAGGGAACGGATGATGCAGAGTGTAGTAGGAAAGTTGTAAATGGGGCAGGAAGGTGGCTGGGTGCAATTAAATCGTTGGTGAATGTAAAGGGACGTAGAGGCCATCTTGAGTGCGCTTTGAAGTCCTTACCATGAAGGGTAGTTGTTACTGTGTTTGTATGGTAGTGAGACTATGGGTCTGGAATAAGAAGTATAGATCTAAAGTTCATGTGTTCAGAATGAACAATCTTAGGGGCATGCTAGGTGGGAAAAGAATTAATAAAGTGAGGAATGACCTAATTAGAGAGTGGTGTGGTGTGAAGAACAGGGGTAAATGAGAGAATAAATGGAAAGTTATGTTGAGATGGTTTGGTCATAGTGGAAAGGATGAATGAAAGTCGGTTTGGTTAAAGCGGATGTATAGTGGTGAGTGTGCTGGGAATTGACCGGTTGGGAGACCGAAGAAAAAGTGGATTGAGTCAGTAAAGGAATGTCTGGAGGGGAGAAATGTGAGTTTGGCAGAGGCGAGAATAACGGTGCATGATAGGAGGAAATGGCGGGGTTTTTTTGTATGGGGGCATGGTGCTGTGGCCCACCTGGGCCAAAGGGATGACCTTCATTGAACGATTTAACGCATAGGTGAGGTCCGTCCGCGGGTCTCATGAATGCCTCTAGGGTGGATTTTCTTGTCTGTGACGAGCTCTCACTATTTATGGTACAGAGGGGGGCGGTAAGGCTGGGGGCTTTCTTTTCGACGTTTTGTCATGTTCTCCTACTGCTTTTTCTTTTCCTGCTTGTACAGCCACCTTACCCCCAAATCTTGGGGCAAAAGAGGAAGGTGAAGAAAGAAGAAAGATATATATATATATATAATTATATATATATATTAATATATATATATATATATAATATATATATATATATCATTCCTCTCCTCTGGGCTTTCTTTTTTACTTGCGTCATATTCTTTCTACTAACAATTTCTGTTACCCCCAGTTTTGGGCAGAGAAGGTGGGTGATGAATGAAATGATGATGATGATGATATAATATAATATAATATATATATATATATATATATATAATATTATATAATATATATATAATATATATATATAATATATATATATATATATATATATATATAATATATATATAATTATATATATATATCTTTCTTTCCTTTCTTCACCTTCCCTCCTTTCCCCAAATTGGGGGTAAGGTGCTGTACCAGCCGGAAAAGAAAGCAGTAGGAGAACATGACAAACGTCGAAGAAAGCCCAGCCTTACCGCCCCCTCTGTACCATAATTAGTGAGAGCTCGTCACAGACAGAAAAATCCACCCTAAGGCTTCATAGGACCGCGACGGACCCTCCTATGGTAAATCGTCAATGTAAGGGTTTCATCCCCTGGCCCAGTGGGCCACAAACCATGCCCCCATACAAACCCCGCCATTCTCTCTCCTATCATGCAACTTTATTCTCGCCTCTGCAAACTCCAATTTCTCTCCTTCAGACATTCGTTCACCGACTCAATCCACTTCCTCTTCGTCTCCCAGCGGTCGGTTCCCAAACAAAACTCACCACTATACATCGCTTAACCAACCGATTTTCATTCATCCTTTCCACATACCAAACCATCTCACATACTTTCAATTTATTCTCTCATTTACCCCTTTCCTTCACACCACAAACAACTCTCTATACGTTCATTCCTCACTTATTAATTCTTCACACCTAGCATGCCCCTAAGATTGTCCCCATCTGAACAATTGAACTTTTAGATCATACTTCTTATTCCAGACAAATAGTCTTCACTAACTATACATTAACAAACAGGTAACAACATACCCTCATGTAAAGACCCTAGCGCACCTCAAGACTTAGTCCCCTTTACATTCACCAAACGATTTTAATTGCAACCAGCCACCTTCTCTGCCAATTCCACTTTCCTACTAACACCTGCATTCATCCGTTCCTTCCTCCCATCCAAAACACAATACCTAAATATTTAAAACTCAGACACTTGCTTCAGCTGCCTCACCATTAAACATAACTTCACACTGAGGACTGGCGTTCTAACTCACAACCATAACCTTGCCTCTTATCTACGTTACTTTCAAAACCCTCTTTTTCATACCCTGCCAAAATCTCTCCAACCAATCTTCTCAAACTCTCTTCAGGTTCGCCACACAGAACCAAATCAATCCCGCATACAATAGGTAGGCACCCTCCACTCCTCTCTTTCTCCCTCATTCTAACGACCATTTCCTGCCAATCCCCACCTCGAAATTTCTTTCAATAACCCCCATCCATATACACATTGAATAACCAAGGAGACATAACAACAACCCTGTCCTCAACTCCGCTATTAATCTAACCAAATCACCAATTGACACCAAATTTATTCTTACACACGCTTCACTATCGTATACATACTTTTGATTCCATTCAGAAAGCCTAAACCACCAACACCATGGATATACTAAATACCTGCCATAAGCTTCCTATTAACTCTATCATACGCCCGTTATACCTGCCATAAAACCTAAATATAATTTATTCTTCTTCTCCCTCTCATTTTCTTCTTCAGTCATTTGTTTCAATGTAAAAGATTTTGATCACAACATCCTCTACCCAACTCCTAAACGCACCCTTGTTCTTCACCAATCAGTCCTCAGTCATTCGACGCACTCTTTCGACCAAATACCAGCATATAACCTTCCCTACAACACTCAATAAAACTATTCCCCTATAATTTTCTACAGTTCCCACTTTTTCTCCCTTACCCTTATCAAGGGTACTATTACCGAGCTCCTCCTCCACTCCTTGGAACTATACCCCATACGCCTTTATTACACAACTTCCAAATCCAATCCAATCATCACGATCTCGCCTCCGCTCTTGATCATTTCACTACGTTAATTTTCAATCTAATCTGCAGATTTACCCATTCTTTCAACTTTCTACCCTACCCATTAACCTCCTCCTTTTACTAATAACCTCATCCCAAATACCTATTCCTTCTTGTCACCCATCAAAAACCACACACATTCACTAACACCTCATCATTACTGTTAATATTGTGCAGATTTTTTCGAAGTGTTCTTTCCACACTCCTCAACAATCCATTTCATCAGTTACAAAAGCACCTCCCTATTTCATTATTCTAAGCAGAATTCCCCTTATTCTTCATTCTTAACCTTTCGCCTTCCTTCCAGAAGAGCTTCCTATTCTGCCTTGTATGTCCTCATTCATCCCTCCTTCCAAACTGTTCATTTACCTCTTGTTTTCTCCTACCTATACACATCTTTTATAATTTCTTTTTTCCTCCTTATATAATTCCAAGCATCCTTCTTTTGAAACTTCATCATTGCTTTTTAGTACTATTCAACCACGCTTCTTTTTTACCTTTAACCGCTTTCATCAACTCTTCATTCCACCAAATTCGCTGTTAACATTCTTACTTACTACTTTAGCACAACCCACATACTTCCTTTACACTACTAACAAATGCTTTCCTTCATTTGCCCCAGATTTGTTCAGTATCAACTTGTTTCACATTCAACCAATTTACTAGCGAGCGCTCTTACTTACTTATCCCTATTCTCTTGCTCACTTAACTTCTTCCACTCTTAATTTTTCCTACTTCCTTTCGTATCACCTTCCTCTCCATCCAAAGCCCCCACTAATCTTAATATATAATATATATATAATAATATATATATATATATATATATATATAATTTATATAATATATATATAAATATATATATATATATATATAATATATATATTATATATATAGTATAATATATATATATATATATATATATATTATATATAGTATATATTATATCTATATATATATATATATATATATATAATATATTATAATATATATATATTATATATATATATTATTATATATATATATATATAATATATATATATAATATATATATATATATATATATATATATATAATAATTATATATAATATATATTTTATATATATATATATTTATATTATTATATATAATATATATAATATATATATTTACAGATAGCCCCACTCATGGAGTACAGCTCTCCTTCAAGGAGGGGCCATCAGAATTAGACAGAAAGAACCATCCAAAGCCCAAACCTAAACCCAAATCTTCAGGTGGACGCAGATACGGCTTTAAATGAGCGGAGATTAAATAACAGCAGGAAAAAGTAAGTGAGAGGAAATATCCAGCTCGAACAGGGTGATTGGCAAAGAAAGGCCCTAAAATGGGCGAATCTAGAGTTTGCCAATTGGTTGATACAAATTCTTTTTCTTTGTTGACTATGCATAACTTTTTCTAATATTTCCTTTTTCCCCCTTTCATTTCCTACTTTATCCCACCTGTGTAGACAGTTGGAAAGGTAACTGTAGTACCCTTTATTTTTAAAAACGAGGGAACCCCTTTTTTTAAAATTTTACCCCAAACCGGGGGGAAAAAAAAAGCCCGGGGGGGGGGGGCCCCTTTGCTACGATGATGGAATTGCGATTGTAATAATTCCCTTAAAACCATGCTAGTGTAACCTTTTAGAAAAGAAATAAAGCGCCAAACGTCAATGTCGCAGAAATGGTGTCCCAAGAAAGAGATTAGATTAAAAGGATTGTTTATTAATCTTTTATCCTTATTCCCACTCTATCCAAAAGATGATGGGACTGGATAGCCCGCCTAATTGTGAGAACAGTGTGCAGCCAAAAGTACATCTGTTTGTGATACGCAGGGTTTCCAAGACTTAATATTGTTTTCGTTTATGGTTAGACACCAAGGAATAATTTAGTGTTCACAGCACTAAGACAATAAAAGTCGTCCGAAGGACACACGATGTTGTGTAATTTTTATTGGGGAGACAAGACTTCGAAAAAAGTTGGTGCATTAAGATGTTGAAATATCACAAGATTGAGGCAACTCCACCTAAATTCCTCCCAGATTTGCAAGAATGGAATTGGAAAGTTAAAAACGAGTAGCAACTCTAGATGCAAAAGTGGGAACTTATTTGAATTGAGTGAGAGGATGGAGAGTTAAGTGGTCAGCATTAGAACGAGCCGAGTTAGAGATGAAACTGAGAAAGATGAAAAGTAAGAAAAGAGTAAGAGGTAAAACAATCCTGAGGAAAAGCACCACAATTAGCAGGAAAGGAAGAAGTTGCTCTATCGACATGTCAATATGGAGTGACTTGAGAGAAAATGAAAGCGAAGGAGGAAACTCAAAGGAAGAGAGCTTAGAGAGCAGTGATGTATGCCATATCCAGTGAAAAGGCTTTGATATATCAAGCATCACCAAACGAGACCCTCCATAGACCCTAAGGGCAGATGGTAAATTTGTGAGATAAGATAGTATACCTCCAGCAGACCTTGAACGTTGAAAGGTATATTAATGTTCTGAGAGAAGAGAATGAGATTTCAGATAATTCTGGAAATGAGTGTTAATAATATCCTTTGAACAGAATACAGTGGGGATTTATTTGGCGATAGTTGGAAGGTTCAGAGTGGCTACTGGCTATCCTTCAAAATCTATTGGATATTTGCCCATTTCCAACACTGTGGAACAGTATTAGTATTTACCCATAGAGAGAGTAGAGTTGAATGAGGATGCCATCTCCGAAGCGCACTCTCTCAAAACATGGGAAGGAATGTCCGGGCTATTAGCCTTTTCAATGTTCATAGATTTTAGGATCCCATGCTTTCGATTATGTGAGATCACAGGTAAAGGCATAGGAGCCCTGAGAGAAGGAGTAGTAGGAGAAGTCCAGGGTTGAGTTAGATGGATGAAAAAAGAAGGCTTAAGAAATTAGCTTTTCAGCGGGAGTGTTAGCTACATATTCATCAGGGCAAGTAAGGGGAAGAAAAGCAGGTTTACGGAAGTTGGAGATATTTTTGGCAAGAGGTCAGAAATTTTTATCAGTAGGAGAACTAAGGACGTCATCGCAATTCTTTTAGAGAAAGTACGATTACCCCGTCAAATAATATCCTGCAACGATTTTGAGCAAAATGAAAATTAGCATGATTTATTGGAGAACGAGTTTTCCACTCTCGATACACATTTTCTCTTTCGTGAAAGGCACGAGAATAGATGCGATGGAACAGGATTTTGAGAAGAGAAAGATTTAATTGAAAAAAGAATGAAATTTTCTAATTTCTTTTCCGGTTGTTCTACAGAGGCTCTTGTAGATAACTTCTGTTCATCCTTTAAATCTATAAATAGTGGTGTTCCTCAGGGTTTTATCCTATTGTCAATTTTTTTCTTCTTTTCTACTTAGTAATGACCTCTCTGTTACTTCATTACCTGTTCACTCTTATGCCGACGACTCCACCTTTCATTACTTCTTTCATTTTGAAAGACGTCCCACCCAACAGCAGTTAATTAAGTCTGGTTCTCTAAATATTGTATTTTCTTCTAATAATTATTAATTATCACAACATTTTGATAAAAATGCAGAACGAGATGTCTTCTGAAAGTGTTGGGAAAGTTTAAGAATCAATATATTTAAGTTTTAAAAGGTTTAAAAGATAAACTAATTAAATTTTAGTTTTGAAAAATAAACATAATCACATATAATACTTATAAAGTGACCAAAGCAAATGTAGACACGGAAAGTAGTCTATGGTTGAATGTAGGAAACTCTGAATCTTTGAACTTTGTTTGAAGTAATTTTTTGTTGCATTACTTATTAAAATCTGTTTGAAAGAAAATTTTAACATGCAATTGTTAATTTTTTGTTATATCTTGGTTTGTTGGAGAAGTTTTGTCCTGGTGAATAAATCAATATTCCTGTTAGTTACAAATTACAATCATATTTTTGTTTTTGTTTTTGCTTTTGTTAAGAGTTTATTTTCTCTGGGTTCACAAAAGAAATTGGATTATTTTATCACGAAAATAATACACAGATGTCAAAGTTTAATTAGTTGAATTATAAATCATGCAAGATTTGATTTAATTTCATGTGTGCAACTTATTTCTGATTTCTTCACAACTGGAGTGTAAAGAATTTCTTCTCTTTTTAATTTATATGAAAATATAAATGTTGAGAAATATTAAAATTAAGAGGCAGTATTAAGTTGTTTGTTATGAAATCCTAAATTTTAAAGCCCTAAAAAGCGATTATCTTTTATTATTGCTAATAATATTATTTAAATTTTAACCAAGAAACTGTCCTTTATATGAAAGAAGCAAGTGACTGTCCATTCAATAAATTTTACAGCTAATAAATAAAATATAGCTGAATATAGTAAGTATTTTTCTGAGTAAATTAATGCCATAAAATTCCATATGGCTCATATGCTGTAGTTCATTATATTTATGTTTTGTATTTTTGTTATAACATTGAAAGTTTAGAGTTGATGAGAATAACAGTCATTTTTATTACAAATTTATTAATTTTGATTATCTTTTTATGCAAATGAGTAAATAAAATTTTAAACGGTTTCTCTTAAATCCTCTTTAAATGCAAGTGTGTTTGGTTCTTGATATCTTGGATTCACATCATAAGTAGGCCTGTTTACCGAATATTGTGCCTGAGGTTGATATTGAATATTAGGAAGCTCTTCATACTGTTGTTTTTGCGTTTTATATTGAGGATAAGTTGCTTCTCCTTCGTATGTCACTTCTGCTTGAAAGCCATTATAATGGTCTGCAACATAATTAACCTTCTGTATTCGACCATCAGGCAAAGCAACACTGTAAGATCCCTTAATAGTATCCCCATCTGAATCCTCTTGATGTCCAAAATTAGCACCTGTGTAATCATCCCTCACACCGTAATCAAATGCATATGGCCTAGGTTCCTTAGAGATATATATATATATATATATATATATAGTATATATTATATATTATAATATATATATATATTAATAATATATATATATTATATATAAATATATACTATATATATATATATATATATATATATATATATATATATATATATATTTTTTATATTTATATATATATATATAAATATATATATATAATATATAATATACAATAATAATAATAAATAATAATAATTAAATAATAATATAATTAATAATAAATAATTAATAATAATATAATAATAATATAATAATAATAATAATAATCTGTACTTTGCTCCCCCGTAACTTGGAGTAGGGTGCTCAAACATACACCGGAAATCTGAGGCATGCATGAACATATCTAGGGTATAAATAAGTGGTAGCAGGACCCAAACCCAAGCTAAACCATTGTCTTATTTATTGCCCCATACAACTCCCGCAGAGCGTACGGTGGAAATTCTTTCTCCCCACAATACCAATAATAATAAATAATAATAATAATAACTAATAAATAATAATAATAATAATAATATAAAATAATAATACTAATATAATAATAATAATTTTTTTTATTTCGTCATAAATGGAAAGTGAATTAGGTCCCTATTGGTATATATATAAAATATTTAACTTTTAACTGAAAAAAATTTAGTAATGTAATAGGCCAGTAAATAATAATGATGAACTAGCTAGTATTATTCCATAAATGAATAAAAAGTTATGTTTTTACTTCCAAATCTTTCCCTTAAATTAAAAACCCACCATTTATGGACCATGGTTCCCTTGGAGTAAGTGTATATATAAATTAAAAAGAATATACGCACAGCCCATGCCCTAACACAAGTCTCTGAGGTGAGAAGAACAAGATGCTAGCTTTTGAAGTGAGGGAAGTTAATATTTGATAATAAATTTAGATATTTGGAGAGAATTACAGCAACCAAGTCTAAAGTTGCTAATCTCCTCACAAAATTTGCATGAAGTTTTGCTTGCAAGGAAGTCTCATATTAGCAAGAATTATATTATTAGCAAGAATGATATTAATAAACATACTCGAGCACCTGTCATTGTGTATTAACTGTAGATTAGATTTAGCTCCAAAGTCAAGTTGAAAAGATAAAAGTCATGGGAGTTTGTAAATAAATTGCAATTTGTAAGTTCTTAATCCTTTGACTTTGGTTTAATGAATTGAAGCTTAGTCTGTTGAATTATATCGTTGGAACGATTCTGAGGGGAATGAAGAGAGACAAGAATTAGTCCTCCCATTCTGTATACTAAATGTGTCCAGCTAAAATGACACAGGAATAAGTACAAAGAAACCATGGATTATAGGATAAAAGTGTTTAGTTGAAGAGGAGTGACCCAGTTATCCCATTAATGATTATAGCTACCGCCTGTTCAGCAGACACCGAAATGCCCTCAAATTCACAGCAGTTATTTCTTGCATCCAATCATAATCTCGGGTAAAGACTTTGGATTCCTGAAAGGAGTTGGAAGAAGAAAATGGATAGTTATTATATAGGGTTCTCAAATGAACAAGTATTCCATAGAGCAGAGATGTCTGGAAATAAAAAGGTGCCACAATGAACAAGATTGGACTAGCCAATCTCCACAAAATATTCATGTGAATATGCTTCACCATTTGAGTTGTGAGGAGCGTCTCGTAGGAGATTGATTGCTACTAGTCAGCTCACCCGAATGCCTGCCATTGTATTACCTATTATAAAAAAAGAGCATTACAGGCAAGTTGTAAAATTAGAGGGTCAAGGGAGTCTGTAAAGAACAGTTTATAAGTCCTTAAATATCCAAAAGATGGGTGGATCTAGAGCTTCGCCTCCTTTGGACATGAGAAAAATAACTCGAGCAAGGGCGGATGAGATGACTAATAATGATAATAATAATAAAAATAATAATCTATTTATCTTATGATTAAAAAATCACAGTTTCTTTTTAAGTTCACCTCTTCACTGATGAAATTGAATACTTTGAATTTAATATAGTTGCACTTTAGAGACTAAATAAATGACCTTGTTTTCATGGCAAGACTAATAGAACCATTAAAAGTAAATGGGCAAATTGTGTTTTTTTTTAAGGAGGTGGGGACAAATAGAAATAAATTTTTAAAAGAGTTAAAATTGTAGCGAGTCCACCAGATCAGTAAGAATAGGATCAAGAACAGAAGTCGAGAGAGAATTTTATATTAAGATTTAAGATAAAGGTAGAAGATGTGAAACTAGTAGATGAAAATGGATTTAGAGTTGTCGGTAATAGGAATGCGTTGGATAGAGTGGGCAGCTAAATAACGATTGTTTATAAAAGGTAGGGAAAGGGTGGAAGATTACGCCAAAGAGCCTTGGAAACATTGCAATTGACAGAGATGAAGAATGTTGCTCCATCGACATTAGTAAAAACAAGTGAAAGTGGAACTTAAAAAGGATGAAAGCTCTCAAAAGACTGAGATATATGTAAAGTTCCAATCACCAGAATTTCATGCACCAGATTATTTATATTGTCAGGTAAAGGCATGGGATTTCTGAAAAGATGAATAGGATTAAATAGGATTGCCTAGACATCGCCTGTTGTTCTTGGCGGGAGCTCAGATTTTTGAGATCTCTGATATTAAACCCTGCTTTGTTCCCTCTTTCTTACACTCTATCCTGAATTTTCAGCCAAAGGTAGATATTATGCGTTGTTTGTTTTCCTGTTTCTTTTTGGAGTCTTACGAATTTTTCACTTGTGACTTAGGCTTTCTTGACACTTCGCCTAAATTCATTTATTCAATTTATTTATCTCCTAATGATATTGACTCTCTTAAATTTTTTGAATATCTAAACTCCAAAATGGAGCACATTCTCTCTTCTCCTTTCTCTGAAATCATCATTTAGGGCAATTTCAATCTTCTTAACTTTTAACCATTCTCTTTCTTATTTATAGAGGTAAGCTCTTTCCTCCTCAGGTTTCTCTGATCGATCTCATTTTGTTTTATCTTTTCAAGTCTTCCACTACTCTTTGGCATTTCACTGAATCTTTTGCAGTTTGTTGTTGCGCTGCAGATATTGAAACCCTTCGACAGAGTCTGTCACCAAGCTTTGATATCAGAACTTT
>JABUQX010081706.1:0-5000 GCA_015478945.1 Trachelipus rathkii
TATATATATTATATATATTAGTATATATATATATATATGAGATATATATATATATATATATATTTATATTAATATAATGTATGATATCATATGTATAGGTAAGAGGTTTACTTTTTATGCGACAGTGCCTTTCGAAAATAATTGATATGATTGCCGGCAGGAGGGATGCCACTTAATTTCGTTAGCCTCTTAACTTGAAGTCATATATTAAAATTTGTAAAAGTATTTTTTCAGGATTTTAACTTTTTAATTCTTTTTTATCTAATATAATATTTAAATAATAATTAAATTTAATTAATTTAATTAAATACTTACAATAATGTTTTTTTTTTTTAATAAATTTATAGGTATGGAACTATTTTACTGAAATAAAATTTGCCTTAAATCGTTCACATGTAGGCTACTTTCGAAAATAATTTATTTAGTTGTTAGATTTCTTTTGTGGTCGTGGTTTCAATGTGATTGTTGACGGAAAATTACTTGAGGTGTGAAAATACATTAAATGTTTGATCTTTAACTTTTTTTTTTTTTTTTATTAAATTTTATGAATTTTACTTTTATTTTTCTAGGTTCTAATCTCATTTACTCGCTAATTGCAGATGTCATAGAGTGTGCTTTATATTGTTATTTTTATTTTTTTTATTATTTGTGTATTTAACATATTAAATATCTCTGAAAATACAGATTAAAATAACACCATAGCCGTAAAGTCTCTTTATTCCCAAATTGACAAACCTATCCTAGCTTGGACTTAGAGGCCGTGTAAGTCACGCATACCTTAACAACGGCTCTAAGTCCAGGTTATGCTGACATTTTGGTTATTCTGTTAGTTAAGTTACAGCGCTTAATTTTTATTTTAAACGCTTGTGATTAATTATATATATATTAGATATATATATAAGTAATATTATTATAGTTCATATATATATAATATATATATATATATATATATATATTATATAATATATATATATATATACTTATAATATATATATATATATATAGGTATATTATATATATTTATATATAATATATATAATATATATATATATATATAATATATATAGAGTAATATATATATAATACTACTACTATATATATATATAATATATTATATATATATATATATATACTATATATATAGTGTGCGTCTAGTGGATAAGGATGTGTTTTTATCGGGCTCCAGAATGCGGCTGTGGGTGTAGTGTAGGCTAATTAGTCGTTTTGGTTATTTATAGCTTTTATATATATAAGTGGTCGCTCCTGTTCTATTAGAGCTGATGCCCGCTACTTTAAGTGTTTTTAACTTTTTTTTTTAAATGTGAAGAATCTGATGTAACTTATTCAAAAGATAAGTTACGTTTTTAATTATTGTATTTTGAAGCTTTTTTAGTTATGTTAGATACTTATAGTTAGTTTTTAGGATTGGGCAGTTGAAATCAATACGCAGTTTAGCTAGTACTAGGTTATGTTTTTTATTTTTATTATTTTTTTCCTCGACTTCTTTTTAACTCAGAGATTGAATTTTTTCCCATCTTCCTATCAAGTATTATTTCTTGTCAAATTTTTAGCTTCCACTTATTTTTAGTCTCATTCAATAGTATTTTGGTTTTGTTTTTTTTTTTTGCAATTTCTTGAGAGTGTGAGAGTATGAAGAGTGCGCGAGTGTTTTGACTTTCTGGATTATTCCATATTTTAGATAGATTTACTGTAATATAGGCTTTAGCCGTATTTTTAAAATTCAGGTTTTAATTTAGGTTTTTTCACAGATTACACGAATAATTTATTCCTCGTTTCTCCTTTGGGTTTTGTCTGTTTGTTTCTGTTTGTTGTTCTTTTTTGTTGTTGTGAATGTGTGTGCGTGTATAGAATGGCGGATTTGCACGGGCGAAGGTCTTCATTTGATTTTACCAACAATCCCGTGGCTTGCACTCTAACTTTGCATCCGTGGAATACCAGCTCTCTAACTCTAACCCCAATCTTTTGCTCTTGTCTGAGAACCAGATGGCTAAGAATTCATCCTTAATCGTTTAACTATATCCTATTATAACTTATTTCATAATCTTCCGGTATGGAAGGGTGGAAGTGTGTGACTATGAAACATAACACCTCCGTAACACGTCCTCGAGAATCTTGAATCTTCGCTTTCCGATGCTTCTTGTGGCTTAAACTCTTTCTTCCTTCTACTAATAATAGTCTTGTGCTTCTGCTAACTGCTCTTCTAACAGAACAGATTTTCAATCGCCTTCTTTGATTACCTTACTACTTCTCACAAAACCTGTTATAATCTTCTCTTCCAAATACTGAGGCCGCTCTATTTATGTGATTTCAATGTACACAGCACTGATACGTTGGGGTTCTCTCAACTGATTTAGGTGGGAAGGAGGCCGAATCTTCAGTATCCTCAACGATCTGGAGCAACTAACTAAAGAACCAACACACAATTCGGATCGTCCCAACGCAATTCTTGAACACTCTTGACCTTATTGTTTCACCACTAGTCCCTTCTCTCTATAAATAACACCACCTTCGCTCCTACCGGTAAATCTGACAACAACCATATATCTCTTAATTTTAATACTCTCTCTCCAACAGCACCATCCTGCCATATGCGTTTTTTCTGGCACTTTATTCGGGCCTGACTGGGGGCATTGCATTGCTTCTACGCTAACTACCCTTGGAGTGACTGCTTTGACTCTGAAGACGCTTCAGCTTTTGACAATAAAGTGGGTGAAGTTGTTAATCGTCAATGGGATGAGCAGGTTCATTTCCTTGCTTCGACCTAAATCTTTTCTCCTCAAAATCCATGTTTCGATCGTGCTTGTTCTCTGCCATTCAGGCTAAACGAGAAACAGTGCGTATCGGATGTGGAAAAATTCTCATTCTCCTATCACTGTCGCTAATTTTCATTCAGCTAGAAATCGTTGCAGGGATACTCTTCGACGAACAAAGCGGACTTTCATTAAACGAAAGTGGTGCTGACTTAATTGGTTCTCCTACTGACAAAACTTTCTGACCTCTTGCCAAAAACATCTCTTAACAACTTCTGTAAATCATCCTTTCCTCCTCTTATTCGCTTTGATGGTTCTGTTGCTAATACTCCAAACTGAAGAAGGCCAATCTCGTTCGGCTCCTATTTTCTTCTAAATCAACCTGGGCGCATTCTCGGCATTGCTCTTCATCCTCCTTCTCCTCTGCAGGTGTCTATGCCTGCCCTGTGATTACATTCTGATCGGGTGGCATGGACTTTTGAAATCTATGCCACGTAAAGGAAGGCGGTGGCCGGATGGCATTCCTCTCCGAGTTTTGTGGGAGTCTGCCTTCTTACTAGACCGCCGCCCCTCGTGTCAACTATTTTCTATGCCTCAATACTAACACTTTCCCTCAGTGTTGGAATCGCGCATATGTCCAACCTATCTTCCGAAAAAAAGGAAGGCGCTCTGATCCTTCTAACTAAAATCCCGGCCCAATAGCTCTAACTTGTATTCTATCTACAATCTTTGAAACCCTTCTCAACTCTCATTTCTTAGACCATCTGGAATCTCATTCCCTTCTTTCCGATCGCCAGTACGGCTTTCGGCGCACGAGGTCTACTGGCGAATATACTTTCTTATTTAACAGATTTATGGTTTTCCGCCCTTAGGAACTACGGGGAGACTTGCGTGGTGGCGCTTGACATTTCCAAAGCATTTGACCGGGTATGTCACGCGTCACTGCTCTCCAAACTCCCCTACTTTGTGTTTCCTCCTTCTCTTTGCTCTCTTATGTCTAGCTTTCTTTCAAATCGTTCAATATCGGCTGCTGTTGATGGTTCGAAATTTTCTTCTTTTTCTGTCAAATAGTGGTGTTCCTCAGGGTTCTGTCCTTTCCCCAACTCTTTTTCTACCTTGTCATAATGATCTTCTCAACCTGCACATCTAACTCTATCCACTCATATGCCGATGACTCGACCCTTCATTCTTCATCTAATTTCAATTGCCTCTCGTCTTAATCTTTCCGATTCTATTCTCGCTGATCTTAACCGAATTTCCGGGTGGGGTCGTTTCAACCTTGTGAAATTTAAATCTTTAAAAACCCAACTTTTACAAATCTTCCTCTCTAAGACACCTTCAAACTTTCCTATCTCTTTTCGACGGTTCTCTTGTCTCCCTCCTGTTGACAACATACTGCATTCCTTGGCCTTAACATAAGACATAAAAATGTCTTTGGAAACCCTCACATTACATGGGGGGGGGGCGGATGTTAGGCCTGGCCCTCAAACGAAACTGGGTAGTTCTGTTTAGACTGCGAGACTTTTTTTCTCTTCTCAGTTGCTCCAGCTATACAAGGGTCTCATCCGCCCTTGTATGGAGTACTGCTCTCATATCTGGAGGGGGCTCTGGTTACACCCGGCTTTTGGATAGGGTAGAGCCAAAGGCCAAAAGGCTTATAAACTGTCCTGTCTTTCTAGTTCACTTGAACCTCTATCTTTTGGCGGCGCGCATGTTGGTGCTTTATCTCTTTTCTATAGGACCGTAGCGGCAAGTGCTCAAGGGAACTTTCCACTCGCGTACCACCCACCTTTACGACGCCCACGAAGCACAAGGGGTGTTGTGGTGGCACATGAGTGTTTTGTGTTGATATTAGTAACTCCAGACTTGTTCGCTTGCGGTGCTTCCTTCTTTCCTGCCACCATCTGTTTTGTGGAATTCTCTTCCATCTTCTGTGTTTCCTACTCAATTTAATCTCCCTCACTTTAAAGCCTGCGTCTGTGTTCATCTGCGTAATTTGCGTTAGATGAATATTTGAGACGTTTAACACCCACTCCTTAGAAATAGGTCTGCCCGTGAGCAGCGGTGTCAAGTGTAAAAATAAAAAAAAACATATATATATAATATATATATCTATATATATATATAATATATATATATATAGTATATATATATATAATATAATATATATAGATATATTATATATATATATATATATATATATATGTATACTATATATATATATTCCCT
>JABUQX010081706.1:10000-20018 GCA_015478945.1 Trachelipus rathkii
AATAATTAATCATATAATACAAATATAACAAAATAATAATGAACTAATTAATTAATCAATAATAATCCTAATAATAAAATTAATTTAATAATAAATAATAATATCGAAACTTAATATATGCGTAATAATTATATTATAAATTGATTCGATATAATGAGAGAGTATAGTAATCTTATAAATAATAATTAATAAAGTAATCAATACAAAGAATCAAATATATTTAAGATATATGTATATAGTGAACATAATAAACGAATTAATAGTGAATAACTGGGACAAAAAGGTAGTCAAGATAATCATAAAAGAAGAAAAGTTAATAATAAAATAAATTGGCTAATGAGAGTAATATATATCTTATATAAATAATGAGATAATAATATAGATATAATGGGAATTATTATTCATATATTAGAATAATATTTATAACATAGATTCAATAATTTTTTTAAAAAACAGAGCGAAGCATAACGCACATGCACAGAGTCATAGCAGTACGAGGGAACTCTCGGTTAACATACTAATTCTAGAGTCTGAACTAAGGCTAAGATAGTAATGACAGGCATATATAATAAATTAAATATATACATATCAAGAGTTGCAAGAATTGAACATAATACAAATAGATAGAGTACATAAGATTAGATATTAATATATTATATATATCTTATAGTTGGGTAATAATAGATCAGCACACACTATATATCAATAAATAATTACATCAGAAATATAAATCAAAATAATAACTCAATAGTAATAATCCATTAATTTAATTAAAGCGGTATATCACTCATAATACGATAGAATCCAATGCAAAATTAACTCTGAACGTTGATGCGTGAATCGGAGTAAAAAATATAGACAATCAATATACTAATATAACACCGAATTCACCGGACACTAATTTCCGAAGCGAAGGGAATTTCAGACCCGATCCGATTGCGACATACTTATCAATACAACGTGCACGATGACACCGTGCATAAATTATTATCGCCCTTACATCATTCGATAAACAAAATCTGCATACTTTTAAACGGTTACCATAATCCCGCAATCATCGACGTTGAATACATAATTCGCTTGCTTAATAAGACCGGCATTGAAACGATAGTAGAAATCGTTTTAAATTTTTCGACGATAGAAGGATTGTTCCCAGCTTACCCGTCGTTGAAGAAACTAAAAAGGAAATTTCCAAAGGACATTTCGTCGTTCGTTTTACCAAAAACTCTCGCTGTAGCCGTTGAAGTTGAAAATAAAAGAATTTTTGAATGGACATTTAAATCATTGAAGGATCGAAGCTGCGAAAATAAACCACCGCCGCCACCATTTCGGATTATTACCGATTTTGACACGTTGGATAATTTATTTGATGAATTTATCGTTAGAGACATATATAAGATTGAAATACCCATATTGTCCAATTTGTCTTTCAAATTCATTAAGTTTGTTTTAACGTATTTGACCGATTTCGTTGGAAAACCCTCCATGTTCTTACCCAACTATAATGACGATCGCACCTTCATTCATCGAAATATTATCTGGTCTTGGGACTTAAAAACTTTTAGAGAAAAATTACATAGGAAAGTAGAGGACAATAGCGGATATCTCGAATTACGAATCAACGATATGAACGATTTTAACTTAATATTTGACAGAAATACACATTCTCTTCCCGCGTGTTTTGAATTTATAAACGTTCACAATATAAAAATTATTCCGAAAAACTTAAATAGGGAGAAGGTTATTTACATGCGCTATCCCCTAATTATTAAAACGTTTCCCAATTTAACCAAGTTGGAAATTAGGGGAAGAAATATTTTACTAAGAGATAGAAAACTTTGGAGAGACTATAATAAGTTTACCTTTAAGAAGCTTCGAGAACTCGAAATAGATTATTATCATGGATCGTTGGATATTTTTATGAGAGCCGCACGGGTACAAAAAATAAAGCTTTTTTTGCATCCGGGAAATGTCGATGTTAGGGAGATTTGTAACATTGTGGGCCTTTCCCCTTATCTCGAGCGCCTCGAGCTGAATTTTGATAGCTTTTTGGATAAAGACAATTTAAAAAACAAAAAATACAAATTTTCGATAGAAGATGGCTTCAAATTACCCGAAATGTTATATCGAGATGAAATCAAATACACTAATTTAATAGACTTGATAGTAAATTTGACGTGTATCAACGGAGAACGTCTCATCAAATGGCGGATTAAAACGGCATCTAGTAAAATGCAAAGAACTTTGAAGCGAAAAAGATCCAATTTTGAAGATTCGTTAGAAATCGTAAAAAAACGCAGATTTCTCGTGCGCCTAGAGGATAACAAAGGCGCCTCCTCTTCCGTTTCTCGGATGGTTGAACCATCGATTGAAGAACGAAAAGAAGAGTGGGAGGAATTTTTTTATTGTTGTCAGCGACGGGAGGAGCTTTTCGAGCATCTTCTCAGAAATAGTA
Source organism: Trachelipus rathkii (assembly GCA_015478945.1). NCBI lineage: Eukaryota > Metazoa > Arthropoda > Malacostraca > Isopoda > Trachelipodidae > Trachelipus > Trachelipus rathkii. The sequence goes on from JABUQX010081706.1 coordinate 12,456, forward strand.
ATGAAACGACATTAAAAACGTTTGTCATCCTCTTCCTAGAAAAATTTGACGATTTTTCATTTTTCGAAAGCGTTTTTCAAATTCTCGAATTTCACGTAAACAAGTACCGTGGCTTTAAAAATATTTCACTTAGAACGCCTAATTACTTCGAGGATGAAGAAAAATTCCGCGCAGCGAAAACTCGTCGCCCGAAGTCATTACGAATAAGAGAAAGAGGTGAAACAAAATCATTATCATAATATAATAATTTGTAAAAAATACTTTATTTTATAATTAAAAATATAGCGTATTATGTGTTTTATTTCACTCAATTTAAAGAGAAATATTAATTTATTTTCATTTTGGTACATAAAGTAAAAAACTAATTTTTTTTTCCAAAATTTACTACGTCTTCAAAATTTATCTATAAATAGTGGCACGTCGCGCGTAAGAACTCACTTATTCCCGCTGCCTCGAACTAATTCAATAGCAACGCGCTGATATTAAAAAGAACACCCAACGGCGTTCTTTTAAATCCCTAGCGCTTTTGTATATTTTTTTTCCCGAAATAAAAAATGTCTTTGGGTACAATACCAGATCTAACGAAGCAGCAAATTTACGACTTACTCAATTTGGAAGATGTATTCAATCTTTCATGTGTTTTTCACAACGAAACTTTTGAGATCTATCATCTACAAAGAAATTTTCTCATCGATATGAACCTTCTTGACTTTGATAAGTTTTTAACGCTCTCGGAAATAAGGAACGAACCGTCCCTTCTCACAATCTCGCTTCAACGCGTACTGAAAACGCCCTATAATAATTCCGAGTATGGGATTCCTAAGGCCGTAGCATTATCTATCCCGGATGATTTTACCGCCGAATACGGAGCAAGTTTTCTGGCCAAGCTGAATAGCGCGTACACGTATCTGAATACCTTAATATTAACTATAAACGATGGTTTGACTTTCAATAAAACGATGCGGGAAATGGAACCGTTATTTAAAATAAGCTCGTTAAAAATAATTACGACTAACGGCAATGAACGAGTGAATATAATTGACGTCATGAAAGCTTTTCCAAAATTAATCGACTTTGAAATAAAATGTCGATGTAATACTTTCAACGATGATAATGACCATAGTTGCGGAAAAAAAAGTTGCAAAAATGAGAGAGAAATTGACGGAGATGGATTCCTGATATTCGGTTTTAAAAAAGCGCTAGACGAACGATCGAAACTACTCCTGCTACAGGAAATAGTTACGGATTATCAATATATCGCGCACTATGATACCGTGCGTAAACTATTATTGCCCTTACATCATCCAATAAACAAAATCCGCATATATTTAAACGGCTACCATAATCCCGCAATCATCGACGTAGAATACATAATTCGCTTGCTTAATAAGGCCGGGATTGAAACGACGGTAGAAATAATTTTAAATTTTTCGACGATGGAAGGCTTGTTTCCCGCTTACCCCTCGTTGAAGAAATTGAAAAAGAAATTTCCCAAGGATATTTCATCGTTTGTTTTACCAAAAACTCTCGTTGTAGCCGTTGAAGTGGAAAATAGAAGAATTATCGAATGGACGTTTAAATCCTTGAAGGATCGCACCTCTGATTATGTACCACCACCACCACCATTTGAAATAATTACCGACTTTGACACGTTTGATGTTTTGTTTTGTGAATTTATGGATCAAGATATAGATGTTATCGAGATTCCTATATTGTCTAGTTTGTCTTTTAAATTCATTCAGTTTGTTTTAACGTATTTAACTCGTTTCGTTGAAAAGCCCCCATCATTCATATACGACTATAAAGAAAACCGCACCTTCCTTCATAAAAATATAATGTGGTCTTGGAACATAAAAAATTGTAGAGAAAAATTAAGCAGGAAAATACAGGACAATAACGGATATCTCGAATTAAGAATCAACGATATGAACGATTTTAACGAAATATTTGAGCAGAATTTAGAGTTTTTTCCTGAATGTTTTGAATTTAAAAACGTCCACGAGTTAAAAATTATTCTGAAAAACTTAAACAGGAGAGAAAAAATTTACGTGCGTTATCCTCTAATAATTGAAACATTTCCCAATTTAACGAGGTTAGAAATTAGGGGAAGGAATACTTTACTAAGAGATCGAAGATTTGGGAGAGACTCTTCTACGTCTACCTTTAAGAAGTTGCGAGAACTCGAAATAGATTATCACCAAGGCTCGATTGATATTTTTACAAGAACCACACGGGTAGAAAATTTAAAGCTCTTTTTGCATCGGAGGAATGTCGATGTTGGGGAGATTTTTAAAATCGTGGGCCTTTCCTCTTCAGTCGCGCGTCTCGAGCTGAATTTTGATAGCTTTATGGAAAAAGAGAATTTTAAAAATAAAAAATACAAATTTCCGATAGAAGATCGTTTTAAATTCCCTAAAATAACGTTTCAAGATAAAATCAAATGCAACAACTTAGTAGACTTGGTAATAAATTTGACCGGCGCTAACGGAGAACACCTCATCAAATGGCGGATTAAAACGGCAGATAGTATAACGAATCGAACATTGAAACGCAAAAGACCCAACTTCGAAGATTCGCCAGAAGTTGTAAAAAAGCAAAGATTTCTTACGTGTCCAGAGGATAACAAATTTCCCTCCGTTTCTCGAATGGAAAAGTCATCGATTGAAGAACGAAAAGAAGAGTGTGATGAGTTATTTTATTGTTGTCGGCGACGGGAGGAGCTTTTCGAACACCTTCTCAGGAATAGCAATGAGACGACACTAAAAACATTTGTCATCCTATTCCTAGAAAGATTTGACGATTTTTCGTTTTTTGAAAGGCTTTTTCAAATTCTCGAATCTCACATAAACAAGTACCGCGGCTTCAAAGGTAACTCACTTAGAACACCTAGTTACTCCGAAGATGAAGAAAAATCCCGCGCAGCAAACACTCTCTGCAAGAAGTCATTGCGAATACGAGAAAGAAGTGAAACAAAACTATCATCATTATAATTTGTAAGATAAATACTATATTTTATATGTAAAGATTTATAAGTAAAGATATAGCGTATTATATATGTTTTATTTCACAAACCCTGTAGTTAAATACTAAAAATATTTCAACAACCAAATAAATATAGGTCGAAGGTGTGTGTCCGATTTCTGATAAAATATTCTGACTTTTGAACGCTTCCAAATACCATTTTTGTAAGCTAAAACTATTGTTAAACCGATTATGACGTTATATAGTGATGCTCGATCAGTAACTGATATAAGTCGAAGGTCTAAGTGCAAATTCCGTAAAAAAAAATTCGATTTAAAAATTTTTTATGAATTATTTTCTTAGTAATTTTATATCTTTTCGCACTTAGACCTTCGACTTATATCAGTTCCCTTCGAAACGTCACTTTATCGGGTCTAACGATAGTTTATACCCTAAAAGGCGTAGCTCGAGCACGTTAGGTAGTTTTTTTATTTCCCTTCGAAAAGTCACTATAATATAGCGTCGCCTTATGGGAATCGAAAAAGCGACTGAACGCTTTCAAATGCCATTTTTTTAAGCTTCGACTATCGTCAAACCGATTATGACGTCATATAGTGACGCTCGATCGGGAACTGATGTAAGTCGAAGGTCTAAGTGCAAATTCTGAAAATAATTTGGACTAAAAAAATTTTGTGTATTATTTTCTTTGAGAAATTTTAGATTTTAGCACTTAGACCTTCGACTTATACTTAGACTTTCGACTTAGCTCCGGACGCGTGGTGCGAGCGTGATGACGTAGCTATTAGAGCGAAGAGCATACACACGGTCGTGAGCGTGAGCGAGGATTTAGCATGGGTCAAGCGTAGGTCGAGCGTGGGTTGAGCGTGGGTCGAGCGTGGGTTGAGCGTGAGTTGAGCGTGGGTTGAGCGTGGGTTAAGCGTGGGTTGAGCGTGGGTTGAGCGTGGGTCGAGCGTGGGTTGAGCGTGGGTTGAGCGTGGGTTGAGCGTGGGTTGAGCGTGGGTTGAGCGTGGGTCGAGCGTGGGTTGAGCGTGGGTTGAGCGTGGGTTGAGCGTGGGTTGAGCGTGGGTCGAGCGTGGGTCGAGCGTGGGTCGAGCGTGAGTTGATGTTCCGTTCGGAAGAATATAGTATGTTTTGAGTTCGTTTGTTCGTCTTACCGTTCGTTCGTTTGTTTGTTGAACTAATATAAGTCGAAGGTCTAAGTGCAAATTCCGAAAAATAATTTCGACTTAAAACTTTTTGGGAAATTATTTTCTCTGTGATTTTTTAGATTTTCACACTTAGACCTTTGACTTATATCAGTTCCCGTTGACACGTCACTATATGGGGTTGAAGTGCTAGTTTATACCTTAAAAGGTGTTGCACGATGCGCGATCAAGTTAGATCGTTTTTCGGTTCACTTCGAGATGTCACTCTAGTATAGTGTCGCCTTACGGGAATCGGCAAAAGCGGCTGAACGCTTTCAAATGCCACTTTTTAGTGTATAAACTCGCTTCAACTCGATATAGTGACGTTTCAACGGGAACTAATATAAGTCAAAGGTCTAAGTGTGAAAATCTCTAATATCACAAAGAAAATATTTCCCCGATAATTTTCTGTTCAATTTTTTTTCGGAATTTGCACTTAGACCTTCGACTTATATTAGTCCCGAATGGGCGTCACTATATGAGTCATAGTGGGTTTAACGATAATTATCTCGAAAACTAGGATAACTACAAGAACTAATAACATTCGTGGAATCAGCGTAAGATAATTGTTCTAAAAAATGGGAAATTTTTTTTTTGATTTTTAGGGGCTATTTTCTTTTTTATCTCAAAACTACGATAGCTACAAGAAAACAAACAACATTCGTGGAATCAGCAATAAGAAATTGTTCTAGAAAGTTGAAAAAAAAATTTGAATTTTTCTTGGATATTTATTTTTTTTCTTCGTTAATATGAACATAGCTACAAGAAAACTAATAACATTCGTGGAATCAGCGTAAGAAAATTCTTCTAAAAATGGCAAAAAAATTTTTTTGATTTTTTGGGGCTATTTTATTATTTTTCTCAAAAACTACGATAGCTACAAGAAAATTAATAACATTCGTGGAATCGGCGTAAGAAAATTGTTCTAAAAATGAAAAAAAAAAATTTGAAATTTTTTGGCGATTTTTTATTTTTTTTCTCGAAAACTACGTGGTACAAAAAAAACTAATAACATTCGTGAAATCAGCGAAGAAAATTGTTCTGAAAATGGCAAAAATTGTTTCGTGCCCCTATCGAAGCCCGAGGGGGTACCCTTAAGATTTTTTTAAGTTATTTTTTAAAGTGTACTCTATATATTATTATTATTATTTTTATAGTTTAGTCTCCCTTAAATTCAATTTTCTTCGATAAATAATTTTTAGACATAACTTAACTAAAAAAAATTAAAAAAAACCCACGACACCATTTTCTCTCGGAAACGTCGTTGTTATATAGTGACATTTCGGGACGCACTTCCATATATTTTACCCTAGATAAGATGGGGAACATGGCTTTGGCACAAATTTGTGTCAAAACCCCCTATTGGGAACATAGCACAAAATTGGCACCAAATTTTTAGGTAATAAAGGGATTTGTGCCAATTTTTGGCACAGATTAAACAGTAGATTTTAATTTTTTCCCATTAAAAATGATATTATTCACTTATTCGCGAGAATCAGCGTAACTAGTAAAGCTTACTTCGATACGCGAAGAAAATGTAAATTATAAAAATATAGTGGATAATTATATCGCAGCATATTTTTTTAAAAATGAAAACAAACGAGATGAATTATACATTTTATTAAATATAGATCAAAAATATTTTATATGCGTGCGTTATACGTTAAATAAATTCGACATCAATTCGATTTTCTTCTAAAAACCGTTTCCACTCTGTAGGAAAATTTGGACGTATTTCATCGGGACAAATTTTGCCGTCTTTGATTTCGCTGTGTAACCAGCGAATGAATGCCTTTCCAATTTTTTTTGGACTTAAAAAATTTTGTGTATTATTTTCTTTGAGAAATTTTAGATTTTAGCACTTAGACCTTCGAATTATACTTAGACCTTCGACTTATACTTAGACCTTCGACTTATACTTAGACCTTCGACTTATACTTAGACCTTCGACTTAGGCACTTAGACCTTCGTACTTAGCACATTAGACCTTCGACTTGCACTTAGACCTTCGCCTTAGCACTTAGACCTTCGACTTATACTTAGACCTTCGACTTAGCACTTAGACCTTCGACTTATACTTAGACCTTCGACTTATACTTAGACCTTCGACTTATACTTAGACCTTCGACTTAGCACTTAGACCTTCGACTTATACTTAGACCTTCGACTTAGCACTTAGACCTTCGACTTATACTTAGACCTTCGACTTATACTTAGACCTTCGACTTATATCAGTTCCGTTCGAAACGTCACTATATCGGGTTCAACGATGGTTTATACCCTAAAAAGCGTCACCCGATCACGTTAGGTCGTTTTTCGGTTCCCTTCGAAACATCACTATAATATAGTGTCGCCTTACGGGAATCGAAGAAGTCGCTGAACGCTTTCAAATACCAGTTACCTAAGCTAAAACTATCTTCAATCCGATTATGACGTCATATAGTGACGCCTGATCGGGAACTGATATAAGTCGAAGGTCTAAGTGCAAATTCCGAAAAATAATTTGGTCTTAAAAAATTTTGTGTATTATTTTCTTTGAGAAATTTTAGATTTTAGCACTTAGACCTTCGACTTATACTTAGACCTTCGACTTAGCTCTACCTAAATTAAACTTATACTTAGACCTTCGACTTAGCATTAGATTCGACTTGCATTAGACTTCGACCTTATACTAGACCTTTCGACTTAAGCACTTAGAACCCTCACTTTACTTAGACTTCGACTTAGCACTTAGACCTTTGACGATTTTAGCACTTAGTCCTTCGACTTATACTTAGACCTTCGACTTAGCACTTATTTATACTCTTTTTAATTATCTACCCCTAAAACCCGTTTGCTATGGAAAATTACTTTTGATGGCTACCTAAATTAAAGAAATAATAATTTAGTTATCTCTAAACCCGTTTTCTATGAATAATTAATTTTGATGGGTAAGTAAAATAACAAATATAAAAAAAATATTTATTTATATAGTTTTTAAAAGCATCGTCTTTAAAGCAGAAATTCATTAGTTCTTTTAGTTTGTGTGTAAAAAAGCAAAAAATACGGTTACAAATAAAAACTATCGTCGATAACAAATTTTATTACTATTATATTCTTATTCTATATGGATTATAAAATATGTGGTGGCGTATATGAGAATATATTATATCTCCAACAGCTTCAAAAAGTTTCGCTATGAAATCATGATTATCAATAGAGGGATGAATCAAATGAAATGTTCTGGGTTCTGGATCTCGAAATTTTTCTAGCAACTTAAAAAAAGAGCGCGGGTTACGAAAATAAATATCATCTCGTAACCATAGCTTACTCTCGAAGAATTTCTGTTCTCTTTCGACGCTGTGGTTATCGTCATCAATTGACTCAAAATGAGCTGGCAAGTCGCACATATTGGTAA